>PVLC010023994.1:0-25109 GCA_004027655.1 Graphiurus murinus
TTTTTTTTTCTTGTAGTATATTTGTCCAGTTTGGGTATCAATATAATGCTAGCCTCATAAAATAAGTTTGGAAATGTTCATACTTCAATATTTAAGAAGAGTTTGAAAAAGATTGCTATTAATTCTTTTTTTAAGCATTTGGTAGAATTCTTCTGTAAAGTCATCCAGTCCTGGATTTTAATTTGACAAAGTTTTTATCCTTAGCCAATCTCCCTACTTCTTACTTCTTCTTGTCTTCTCCACCTGTGATTCTGATGAGATGAAAATTAGACCTTTTGACAGTTTACCACAGTGTCATAGAGAGAAATGTTCTTCTTCAATATTTTCTCTGTTCTAAAGTTAAATATTTTTTATTGATATAGACTCATGATCACTGATTTTTCCTTTGTCATCTCATTAAGCCACTGTGTCTATCAAGTGAATTTTAAATTTTAGTTATTATGTTTTTGGTTATTATGTTTGGAGGTGAAGGGGGTTCTGAGGATTGATCCTGAGGAAGGGAGTTTCTACTACTGAGCTATATCCCCAGCCCCTTTTATTTTTTATTTTGAGACAGGATCTCACTAAATTGTGGAGGCCAGCCTCAAACTTGCAATTCTTCTGCCTCAGCCTCTCAAGTTGCTGGATTATAGGTGTGGGCCGCCATACCTAGCTTCTGTGTTTTTTGTTTATACAATTTTATTCTGATTTATAATTTTTTACCACTGAGATGATCTATCTTTACATGTGTTTCAAGAGGATTGACCCTTAGCTCTCAAAGTATGGTTATCATAGCTGACTTGAAAGTCTTTGTTTTATAATTCTAATATTTATCTATGGGTTGTAGTTTGTCTTTTCCCTTGAAAATTAATATTTTCTTCATTTTTCATATAACAAATAATTTTATATTACATTCTACATATTTCTAATATTACATTATTATTTTCTTGGATCTTATTTAAATTTTATGGCAAATATTGATATTGTTTGTCTTAGGGACAAATCAATTCAGTTCACTTCTCATGGTCTCATGATTCCAATATCAGTTTGTTTCTCAGAGCCTTTCAGGGCTGTTGCAGTCTGTTTTGATTGACCCATCTGAGAACTAGACAATGTTCTACCCTGAATTCTATTATCAAATCTCTGGTATTTATTTCTGATCAGATCCATTCAGGTGCACTTTGAGTATATATCTGAATATATCTCCACAACCAACCAATGGGGGAACAGAGAAAGACAAAAAGCAGTGAGAGATTTTTCAACAAATGAGACTGAGGCGACTGAATATCCACATACAAAAGAATAAAGTGAACCCTTTACCTTACACTATAGACAAATACTAACTTAAAATGGATGAAACACCTAAATTCAAGATTCCAAACTATAAAACTCTTAAAATAAAACATGGTTTAAATCATTGTGATGTAGGATTAGACAAGGGCTTCTTCGATATGATACTTGAAGCACAAGTGACCAAAAAAAAAAAAAAGAAAGGGGGGGGGATTTAATCAAGACAAAAACTTCCATGTTTCAAAAGGCCATCCAGAAAATGAAAAGACAGTCCACAGGATAGGGGTATGGGGACAAATATTTATAAATTATATATCTGATAAGAGTCTAGCATCAAGAACACACACACACACACACACACACACACAGATTTAGCAACTTAAAAAAAAGACAATTTAAAAAAAAAATAGAACAAACATTTCTCCACAGAAGATTTACAAATATTCAATACATACATGTAATGATGCTCCACATTTTTATTCACTAGGGAAGTGCAAATCAAATCCACAATGAGAGGCCCACTTCACACCTACTAGGAAGACAACAAACAGAAAGATTAACAAGTGTTAGTAAGGACATGGAGAAACTAAAAGCCTCATACATAGTTGATATGCACGAAAAGTGCAGTCCCTTTGTCAAACAGTTCAGCAGTTTCTCAATAAGTTGAATATAGTTATGACTCATTAACTCCATTCTTTGGTATATATCCAAGAAAATGAAAAACATGCATACACATAAAAATGTATATAAATGTTCTGCAGCACTTTTCATAGAACCACACAGTAAAAATCACCCAAATATCCACCAACTAATGAACAGATTAAACAAAATGTGACGTATCATACATGCCACAAGGTGGATGAAACAATATGCTCAGTGAAAGAAGTCAAAGGTATAATCTCATATACTCCATTAATTCCATTTGTATGAAATTCTAGAATAGGCAAATCCATAGAGACAAAAAGTAGTGATTGTTGGGGACTGAGGGTAGGGGGGAAAGTAAGTTCCTGGTAATGTTTACAGGAATGTTTTGAAGGGAGATGAGAAGAAAATGTTCTGGAATTAGGTCCTGAAGCTAGCTGTACAATCTGGTGAATATTCAGCTGTACACTGCTGAATTTGACACTTAAAAGGAGTTAATTTTAAGATATATGAGTTATATCTCAATTTAAAAAGGCAATAGGGATTCATGATCTGAGAAAAGAATTTCTCTCTCTCAAAGTTTTCAGGGTTTACTTGTTTGACACCGGGGTCTAACCAGCTCCCACACAGCTCTGTCCCATAAGGATTCCCATCTCTATTCCTCAGGCAAAAATGAGAGATTCTCTTGCAGGTCCATTCTGAGTGTTCTACGACTTGACTGCATTTGAGTTGATACTAGATGATATGGAAGAAAAATAAAAGAAAAACCAAGAAATTACTACTAGGATGTAAGTATTTTCTGTTCTAGTTTTCTTGTATAATATGCTTGCTACAATATACTGTTGTTAATTCTCAGATTGCAGCCCTGTGCACCAGGTTCAGGTTTTTATTTGCATTTCATGAAAGAGAAGGGAACATGTGTGCTTTCTCCATTTTATCTGAATGAGAACTCTATTAGTCATTTTTTAATCTATTTGGCTCTTATGTTTTCATTTTCAAAGTTCTTTAGTCTTTTCTGATTATTACTTTTACATAGCATCCAATTGCCCTTTGGTATATAATATAGTTTGTCTCCAAATATTTCAATTAGAGTGTTATAATTTGAAGTTTTTAAATATAACATCCCTTATTCTATTTGTTTTGATCCTTTTTATTTTGAAGATCGTCCTCAAATGCCTGATGGCTCCTTGATTGTCCAATTTCATTTATTAAAACTTACTAACTGGAAGTTTTATGTGAGCTGAATGAATTTCATTACAGAGTGACTAGGGAGAAAGTTGGCTAGTTCAATGGAGGAAATCTCAAATGTAAATAAGTTTAAATCTTCCAGTCTTCTCAGGCCTTAAAATGGAACAGTAGTAAAATATACTGGTCTTCTAGGATCTGGGTAAAGGAAAGGAGCTGAGGGTACCACCATTCAGTGTGAAAAGAAGACATCCTAGTTTTCCCCTAGTTTTCCACAGTCCCCTAAAATTCTACCATGTGCTATAGGATGTGATTCCACAAACCTTCATATATTTCTCTGTCTTCAGGGATTGCCCTTTATCCCTGGCTTTTTTATGTAATTTTTTCTAGAACATCTCTAAGTCAATTTCTTCAAAGAGTAAAAATTTGATCCCCTGCTTAAGAGTGGGACATGGATAGAGTAATTATCTGACCTTTCGAAGTAAGAAAGAGGATCAGGTGTTCTGTCTGCTTCCTGTCCTGTTTTCAGTCATTTCCATACTTGACCCTTCCCTACTGAAGTATCTTGTGCCTCCAAGTCTTAAGTGCAAGTCCAGGGGTAAATTTTTCATTATAATTCCTTTGTGGAGTTACTTTAGGTTGTGTTTCCCCTGCCTTGACAAATCAATTATATCTCTCCATGCCCCTCCTTGCCCCAAATAAAATTCTTTTATGCTTCTATTTTCTTCTGTATTTATTTATATGGATTAAAAACCTTATTTTCATTCCTGTAATATCACTTAGTATGTGTCCTTGGGAAAGAGGAGATAAACAAGGTTTTTCAATAGTCTCCATTTAACTAGAAGTTTAATGTATTGTTCTATTTAAATAAATGAGAGATAACAAAGCTGATATAGGCCAAAAAAGTGCCTTGATCTTTTGTATTAAAATTTATCTTTCCAAGTAAGATGCTAGTTCTCTGAGGATGTCCTCCCCTAATCTCTGAGGATGTCCATGGAGTAAATGAGTCACAGAGATAAGTCCCCACATCTGATGTATTACTTGGGGTGACATGGTCCTATGGGCAAGTGGCTCTGTTTTAACATATGTGAGAGTGAATCCATGAAAGGAATGAATTGTAGTTACAGAGGAGATTGCTAAAATTTGCAGACCTTTTCTGTTTGAAAGATCCCTTTGTACTCCATCTGACCCACTGGACAACTTTCCTTGCATAAAAGCCTTGGCGGTGACCCAGCTCAGGTAATTTATGGTCTAAGAGTGATAATTTATATCACATTTATCACCTTCTACCTCATTCTATGAGAAGCATTCCCCGACCATGAAGAGAAACTTGGCTCACGACCAAGGGTGAGATAAAAAGTGAGAGGGACTGATGAGTACTGCTCCAGCAGTCACATTATGTAAGTGTTGGGTCACGTTGAAAGAGGGCATTCTTAATGCATTTGGTTATTTTAGAAGCCATCTGCAACAGAACACCTGAAGTAATGCAAACCGTGTTGAAAGATCTCGATGGTAACTTCTGGTTAACTTAAAACATCCCTGTTCTGCTATCCCATTAACATGTAAATAGAGTTGCTGTGTAACTTATTTGTGGTGGTTTGAGCAAAACATTTCATTTGTAGTCACCAAAATGGGACTGCTTGAAAGCCATTCCGAAGATTGATGACAACGGAGGTCATGGGCTTTAGCAAGGGAATTAGCAAGTACAGTGATGACTGTCAGGCTTGCAGAACATTTACCTCTGAGATAAAACCTTGGTTTTTATTTTCAAGGATATCCAGGAGTAGGCAGAGGTAATGCAATTATTCTCAGAGGAAGTACACAGAGATAGAACAATGGGATCACTTAAAAGGTGCCCTTAACCATTTTCACATAAAGGGAAGGCTGAAAAGACTGTTCACTCATTTATGATGTCATTATAAAACGCCTTGGAAACCAAGGTTCATGAACATAAATTGCTGGGGAAGCAACTGACATAATTAATGGAGGAGAAAATGTTCTTCAAAAAATGTTTTTATAATTCGAGCTTGGATATAGCATTCTTTGAAGTGTGTGAATATTGGTGTTCGAATTTTAGTTGGACATATTTTTCTCTCTTATGTACCTATTATGTATAAATGAGTATTAGACTCTGTACCCATCTTGTTATTTTAAAACAATACTATACATAAGAATCAGAGGTGCCTTAGCATTTATAAATTTTGACCAAACTTTTGTACATAAATTATATTCCAGAATTCCCTAATATTGTCAAAATAAATTTCCAGATATAAATGACATAATTTAAAATAGTATGGCAAAATTATAAAATAGTCAATTGATTTTATTTTGCAAATATCCACACCTTTTATCTAATTTTGATGGTTGATGGTAATTATAACACAAATGACAATAAAGAAATATACCAAATTCTGTGTGTCACCTCTATCAAGGCTTGATGTCATTTTTTACCAGTGATTATTAAAAACAATTCATTGTAATTGATGATCTGTAAAACCTCAAAAACTAATCTTTCTCATTGTAATTCAACATACAGTTAAGGTTAAATTACTTCTGTAAGGTGTCTATCAATTTCATATTCCAAAACATTGTAGTTGGAAAATATAGTTACTTTATTGGGTAACTATATTTTTAATGAGTTAGTTCATACAAAAAGTTAAAACTATGCCTGAAACATAGTATGCAATAAATTATATTATATCGATTATATTATTAATAATATAATTTTAGTAAGACTGACATTCACAGAGAGGTGAATATGATTTTATGCCTCACTCCTGAATCTTTTTGGCATGTGTTCAACTTCCCTATATTTATATTAAGCTCTTAATATTTATTTTAAAAGTCTGGGAGTTACATCTTTCATCCTGGTAAGTGTTTCCTCCACCTTTATGAATGTAGTGAATGCTTCATAAATCCCAATATCCTCTATAATTATGATCTAGTAACTGTCCCAATAAAAAAAATACAGAAAATCACCAAGTAAATTATACCACAACATATATCATGAAAGTAGACACCTTTTTTAGGGAAATATGCACAGTGAACAGTATTTTTAAATGCAGTTTGCCTTAGCACTTCCTTTCCTGTTCTTCACTAAGTAAATGTTAAAAGCGTATTTTGTTAATGTGCAATTCTCCCACATGGAAAAGTTTATGATAAATATCAACTGGCACAAAAACTAATTTAAAAATTTCAAAGATTTATTAGATGCCTTATCCCCATAAAACCTGCACACAGAAGTAGAATGATTCTCAGACTTAGTTTGTGTATGTGTCACAGGTAGTAAGATCAGTGGAGACCAAATCCCTAAAACCAAAGTCCAGTTGAATTTGGACTACAATAAAACCAGGGCATCACAGTCTCCACTACTTCAGCTTCTCTTAGACATTAGGCCAGTTCTCATTGGCCTTCTCGTTTCAGTGGGAAACATAAAAGGCCATGTTGAGGATTCCATCTGGGAGTATTTTATTAAACTTGGAACACAGCAGGATTTCTCTTGACTGTCTAAGTTTACCTACATCAGATACCTCCATAATATAAAGGAGTATCGAGTTCAGAGTTCTAAACAAGTAGCCATAAACCATACAACCCCAGTTAAGAGAAAAATTTATTTGGGAATTCCAGTGAGAGGAAATAGAACTGGCGCAAACATGGGAATCAACAGGCATTTTGAAATTTCAGAAACTTCCCTCAAGACCTTATAGGTTTAGGGGCCTCTTTGGAAAAATATGATCTATTAATACGAAGCAGGAGACATATAAAGCTGAGAGACATGGAGTTCGTTATCCAGAAATAGGGTTCTCTCAGGCTCCATGGGTTGTTAAGATCTTGCCCAAGTAAGTTTCAAGACTAGATCTAAATCAGAAATGAAAGGAGAGTCCTTATTTATATAAACTGGGCATGCAGGAAAGAGATCATGCATACACATAAGCTCCCCAGGGACTCATGCCTGGCATACCCAACCTAGATCAATGAGTTTAATTCTAGAGTTGTCATTTTAGTTGACAACATCTCTACCACTACCCCAGATGAGAGTGAGCTCCTAATACATTACAAGACTAAAGCTCATTTGATTCCCCAGCTGACCCAGGCCAAACCTGAGGTGAAGGTGTACAGTAACTCTAGCTGACCAGTGGAAGAGCTACATGGGTTGCAGGCTCTTAGAAGCAAAGCCTGACAAAGCCTCAATATTTAGAAAGGGATCTAACTAGAAAATTCAGCGTTTAGTTCTATGGCCTTTAATCCAAGGTAAAATTGGCAAAGGTTTAGCTTTCCTTCACCTCCTTTAGAATAAGAGATTTCAATTAATCAACTTTTGAAAATGACCACACATCATCTTGTGCTGGGACAATAGACTTCAGAGAACTGGATCTCCTTCTCCAAGTGAATTGTGCTTCTTACACCAGATTTACTGACTAGGAGGGTGGTAACTAATCTATTCTTCTAGGGTCAATAATCTTTGTACTGCATGCTAACTCTTTCAAACCTTTGATAACTAACTTACAATTAGTTAACTACAAAATAAAGATAGGTTTACTTAAGTTTAGGATTGCTCTTGTATAGGTTCACCAGATTATCCTTTAATTTACCTCCTCTCTTTTTATAGGAACTAGTTCTATCTTTTTTCAGGAAAGTAAGTGATGTTGCCAAATGCTCAGTATTCATAGGTCCTAAAATTTGGCTTCCCAGTTTATTTTTCCAGAAGCTTGGCTTCTCATACTTTGTTTCTCTGATAGTCAACAAGGTGTGCCCTAATCAGCTCTAAAGACTCAGAAATTATGCATTGACATCCGACTTCTCAAATCACCTGAACTTTTGAACGAGTAAATCTGAGTTTATTAATTTTGGGATGCTTCCTATGTTTTAGCATTACCTTCTATATTCCTGGGCCTGACTGCCTGGACCAATCTAAGTTTAACAGATAGATCCCTTACCCTTAACACCTACTGAAGCTGAAATTTTGACCACAAGCATATTTACCTTTAATCTAATTAATCTTCATCTTCATGGCCTCTCATTTACAGGATGCATGCCAGAGATGGGAGTTGTCAAGTATCCTGTGTGGAAAATAATACTTGGCTACTTTTCTATGCTTGGAAGCATTTCTGGTATCATGTTCAAAGAGATCTGAGAAGTGAGACCATAATCTAAGGATGCAATCCTTTGTTGTAATTCCTCTTCTTATCTCAATAAATATTCAGATTAGAATCTAATTTTGTATCCTTTTTCTTAAAGAAGGCCTCCACTCCCAAGAGCTTCCATTCTGCGCCTCACAAAACCTGAATTCACCCCTGCTTTGGGTATCATCTGTTAGTTTTGCAGACTGCAGTGTTCCTGCCTTATTAACCCAACCCTCAGGGAAATATTTGGTAGAAGGATGCCTGTCTTCATGTTACTCAGTTCACACCTGGGGATACATTAGCTGTGCAAGAGCTCATGCTAGTTGTCTGCACTTGACCTCTGAACAGTTTTGTCTGGGACACCCTGCTGCATCTCCTGCTCCTTAATTGGCTCAGTGGTAACTTACATTATCTTGTTGCTTGCTTTCCTTTTCTTTCTGCTTCTTGTCCTAGCTTCCCGGCCTGCTTAGGTTTTTATTTCTTCCCCACAGAACACTCTTTGATGAAAAATGTTACAAGGGAACTTTGGTGGCTCTTCTAATCTCTGAAACAATTAATTGGTATTCATGGAGCACTCCCTATGGAAATACCTTTCTATATAAGAAGCTAGTTAGTTCTCCTGCCTCAACAATTTCCTTATCTTTGGAAAGCAATCTACTTATATATGCAGAGGCAGTCTCCCTTCTGTGCTCTGGTTCATTTTGAAAACTGAATCCTCTGACTGAATTCTTCCATAAAAAGACAAAAGCTGTCAAATTAGGTTAAAAAACAAAACTGAGCAATGGTGCTATTCACAAGAAACTTGCTTCAGACGAAGAGATAAAGAACAGTTGAAAATAAAGGGATAAGTCAAGAGATACCAGGAAAATGCAAATATTATAAAAGGCAAGAATGTCAATACTTCATCAGAAAAGCTTAGATGTAAGATTAAAAGCAGTAAACAACATAAAAGGGACATCTTTAAATTTTAATGAGCAAAATTCATGTTGATACAACAATAAAAGCACAGTATATATCTGGTAACAAAATAGTTTATATATACATACATATGGAAAATATACTAGAAATGTGAGAAGAAATTGATAAAATAAAATGATATGATGAATTTAATGAAATTATTTGAGGCTTAAAGATTAAAACAAGTCATGGAACTGAGAAACAATATTAGTAGGTAGACCCCCAATAAGTGTGTGAATACATAAATAGATGTATATAAATATATATGCAAATGCATACACATTTATACTATCCATTTCATATTCATTTATGAAAGAATATTATATATTTGATTGAAAAGATTTACATTTAAAATAGAAATTTTATGTCATATTTCCTGATAATCAAACCAAATAAAAAGTATTATACAAATATACTACTAGAAAAATTAATGTCCTTTAATAACTATGGATCGAAGAGGAAATTTAAAATTACATAGGTACCAATACTATAGAAGCTATGCTCAGAGTAAATTATAGCATTAAATACTAAAAGTACCCCAAATATATAAAATCTTATCTTGAAAATTAATAAAAGGACAATAAAATAAACCAAAATAAATCTGTAAGAAAGAATAGGTAATGTAAACATGAAATTAGTAGAAAGAAAGAAAAAGCACAATGGAAATAATAAACCTTAAAACTCTTCAAAAAAACCAATAAAATAGAAAACTGTGCACTTGATTAAGAAAAAAACAGAGGTCAAAAACAGACAAACTTAGAATTAAAGAAAACCAAACTATACATGTAAAAATAGTTAAGATAATAATTAAAAGCATCACATGTAATATCACAACAAATTTTAAAATTTAGGAAAAATTATTTTATTTACTGAAATGGATATATAAGGAAATTGAAAACTTAATATATATATTAATAACTCTGAGAAATTAGGTCTTAGGATCTACCTTTTATAATGCACCAATACCAAATGAATTCACAGGTATAAAACAGATAATTTTATATTTAAATTATTTCTGACCAGAGAGAATATACTACCCTTTGAGTATTTACAAAGTCAGCATAATTCTAATGTCAGAACCTGGTTTAAAAAAAAAAGAAAGAAATAGTCTTAAAAATATACCAAAACTTACCAAGAATGGTGGTACATGCCTGTAATCCCAGTACTTGAGGGGCTTAAACAGTAGGATCGGAGGTTTGAGGAGACCCTCAGTAACCTGGAGTTGTAGCTCAGAAATAGAATGCCCGTGGGTTCAATCACCAGTACAAAAAAAAAAAAAAAATACCAAAACCCAATAAAGTATTATAATTAAATCTAATATTATATCAAAAAGAAAACATATAGAATTCATTCAAGAGTTCTAAGATGATTCATTATCATAAAATGAATCAGTAAAGAGATTAAATGAGAAAAAGCTTATGATTATATCCATAAATGCTATAATCTATCAAATTAGTAGCCATTCCCCACAAAAAATGTTTAGTAAAATAATTACATAAGCTATTTAAGTAAATATAAATCATTTTCACCACAAATGATAAAACACCAATATTATGCTAAACAAATTTGGATCTAGCCAAGGGTATGTTCCAGAATTTAACTACATTTTTCTCTGTTGTTGTTTCAGTTTACTATGAGGAGTTAATATAATAGTAGGAAAAAGAGATTATAATAAGTATGTCTTATCTCATCTCATTTTCTCACCATCATTGGAGAATCTGCTCTACTTTTATGTAGATGAAACTTCCTCTTTGAACTTTGAATTGTGATGTAAAAGTTGTTGAAATTCAATTATTTCTAACTGATTATTTAAGGAGGGGAGGTGCTGGGAATGTCCATTTCCCCACTAGCTATTTTCTGTAGTTACTCCACCCATTTCTGTTGTACTTTCAGAATCCAACTAATCTGGAGCTAGGATTTCCAATAACTAAGTTCTATAACTGCTCTTATAGACCAACACCATGCTGCCCTTTGAACCATGCAATGAATAAATTAAAGGACCTGCTAGATGAACACTGTACCATGCTTATCACAATAGCACAGGAATAAGTCTGGAATACGCAACTTTCCACAAGAAAATCTGTTTACCTCCTTGGGCACAAAATTCTTGCCTGCAGTAATCAAGTGTGACTCTTGCAGTTCATGTCTTTGACAAGGCTCTGTAAAGACTCAAAAAATGAAAATCACATAGGGTTCATCATATAGTTAGTAAGCAAAATTAAGACAAGTTGCAAATGATTTACAGTGTCAAGTTCCTTCTCATAGTTTGAAATTTTCTTGGTTTTGATAATCCATAATTACTCTCAACTTACTTTAGACATTGAGATCTTACTAATAATGTTCCTAAGAGGAATCTCCCTACCACAAAACATGTTTCATAAATGTAACTTTCTAATCACTGTTTGGTAGTTTCTTCTTCTCTCCTGTATCCACTCTTATGGGGCTTAGATCAGTTCCCTGCTTTCTTCATTCTGCTTCTCTCTCTTCTATGTATATTGAGATGACTGGACATTACTTGGTTATATTCAGAAGTTAATTGAAAATAATTCCTCCTTAAGCAGAAATATGTACACCATATACATTTTTGTTGGCAGTGGAGGGGCAGGTGACTTGGCTCATGAGGACATATCCCGTTAAACAACATTATGATTCTGCCATGTGTTCATTCTGCCTGATGCTCAGGTGGCAAAATGGTCTCCAGTGCTCTTTCTTAACTTTGGTGTTGCCTAACACCAAGGAGTACTGAATGATGACATTTAAAATTAGGAAATTCCAAGAGCATGGTATGTCCTTCTACCTTCTAAGGTCTTCATCGATTTCTTTCTTCAACTTTTTATAGTTTTCCTTATAGAGGTCTTTTACCTCTTTGGTTAGCTTTATCCCTAAGTATTTTATTTTTCAGGGTGCTATTGTGAGTGGAATTGTTTTCTGGATTTCTTTTTCAGTGGATTTATGGTTGGCATACAGAAAAGCTTCTGATTTTTTAAGATTGATTTTGTATTCAGACACTTTGCTGAATTTGTTGATCAGTTCTATAAGTTTTTTGGTTAAGTTTGTTGAGTCTTCTAAGTATAATATCATGTCATCTGCAAAAAGGGATAGTTTTAGTTCTTCCTTCCCTATTTTTACCCCTTTGATTTCCTTCTCTTGCCTTATTGCTCTGGCTAGAGTCTCAAGTACTATTTTGAATAGAAGAGGTGATAATGCACATCCTTATCTTGTTTCTGTTTTTAGTGGGAACTCTTGCAGTTTCTCTCCATTTAATATAATATTGGCTGTGGGCCTACTGTATATTGCCTTTATGGTGTTGAGGTATGTTCCTTCTATTCCAATTCTCTGAAGTGCTTTTAGCATGAATGGGTGTTGGATCTTGTCAAATGCTTTTTCAGCATCAATTGAGATGATCATGTGATTTTTGTCTTTAAGTTTGTTTATGTGGTGAATTACATGGATTCTTTTTCATATGTTGAACCAGCCTTGCATCTCTGGAATGAACCCGGCTTGGTCATGGTGTATAATTTTCTTGATGTGGTTTTGAATGCGCATTGCTAATATCTTGTTTAGCAGCTTTGCATCTAAGTTCATCAATGATATAGGCCTATAGTTTTCTTTTCTTGAGCAATCATCAAAAACACGTGCAACAACAACTGCTGGTGAGGATGTGGAGAAGTGGGAACTCTAATACATTGTTGATGGGACTGCAAACTAGTGCAACCACTTTGGAAAACAGTATGGAGGATCCTCAGACAAATGGGAATGAGCCTACCATATGATCCAGCAATACCACTTCTGGATATCTACCCAAAAGAACGGAAACCAAACTATTAGACCAACACATGTGTATCTATGTTCATAGCTGCACAATTCACAATAGCCAAACTATGGAAGCAGCCAAGATGTCCATCGACAGATGAATGGATTACAAAACTATGGGATATGTACACAATGGAATTTTACTCAGCCATAAAGAAAAACAAAATCATGTTATTTGCAGGGAAATGGATGCAACTGGAAAACATTATGTTAAGTGAGATTAGCCAGTCACAAAGAGTAAGGAAGCATATGTTCTCCCTAATATGCGGATGCTAGAGAGAAGATGGGGCATAAGAGGGTCTTCAGATGGAAAAAGAGAGACCCTCGATAAACAAAGAAGTTGATTTAACCGAAAGGGATTGACAGGGGGGAGGGGACACCCTAATGTACATCAAGGTTATTCACTAAATTGAACTTGAGAGGGAGGGAGGGCGAGGGAGCAGGGTGGAAATTGGGGAAAGGGGTCAAATGAGAAATGTGGGCACATATGTCGTTTTTAATTTGTACCTAACAAAGATGTCTGCTTACAATGTATGAATAATAAAATAAAATAAAATTAGGAAATTTTCAAGTTCTATTGCACTAAGTTGGAATCTCTAGAAGTAAGACCTCAGAATCTGTACTTTGACATAAGGCTCTAAAATTTCACTACCCAAAGTACGATGCATAGATTGGGAGTGTAACTTGGGAAGTAGGTGAGAAATGCAGACTCTCAGACCCCACTCTAAACTTACTGACCCTTTATTTTAACAAGACCTTTAGGTGATTTGATTGTGTGTTAAAGTTTGAGAAACACTACTGTAGATGATTTTCATAGTAAGTTATGGGAACCATCAATACAACATATCTCTGAAGCTTCATTCAGCTTCCAACATAATCACGCAATGGCTAAATACCAATGACAGTTAATCCCCATTTTGAAGAATTCAGTGCATTTATTAAGGAAGGTCTGGCTTTCATTTATGTTTCGAACCCTACGTGTGTGTTTGTTTAAATTATTTCATTCTGTTTTTATAGTCCTTAGTAACTACTTTCTCATAAAAATTGATTTAATTTTTCACTGTATTTAGAAATAAGAAGTGATCTTACATCAATATTTTCACCAACTGGACTCTGAAATTTAATCATAGAACTTCCCTTTAACTTAAAATAGATTAATTTATTAAAATGACTACTATAATTGTTTTATGGCAGCTTTTTTTCCAACTACAGACTTTAGTTTCTCCTCAGTCTATATTACATTCCTAAAAGCAAACTGATTGTATTAGATAAAATTTATCCTTTATGAAATTCAATCCTCCATCACTCTTTAGGCAAATATGCTAATTCCCATGGAAACCAGATCGGAGTCTCTAGCCAATTTTTTCATATTATGCATTTTATGCTCAAAACACTTCAGACTGTCAATGAATACTCAGAACAGGAATTTCAGTGCTCCATACATTCTTCCAGCAGAGCCTACATTCTGGATGTTTTCAACATTAAAAACACCAAAAAAGCAATTTGATTTTTTCCTGTCATCCCATTTATGTTGATTTAAAGAACAAAACATTCTTGTAAGTTATATTGGTAAAAAGGTATGAATTGATGAGTTTTCACAAAGTGAGGTCATGGTGTTTTCATTATTACTTTTTTTAAATGTTCAAGCTTCTTGGAACCTGAGATATTTCTCAAGACAGATGTGAGAGAAAGGGCATACAACAATTTGGTAAGTAGCAACGCTCTGCTTGAATTATTGGCTCAGATTGCTAGGAGTATGTTGGCAGGCTGGTTCACAATAAAATAGGTTTTGTTCTTATTTCCTGGCTCATTTTTAAGCATCTGCTGAGAAGATTTCAGACCAGCCATGTAGTCAACATAGTCCAGAATTCTTTTAAAATTTTAGAATATATTGGCTGGTTGTACTGAACTGGTACTTTTCCTGGAAATGCTCTCTTTACCTCAAATTTAGATTACTACATATAGAGGAGTAGGAGGCATAGTGAGAAGGTTACAGAGGATTAGAAAGTCCTTCAACTTCTACTTTCTGGTTTGAACAAAGAGTGCTACTTGAGTAGGTAATGATTGATTATTTCAAAAGCATGGAAGCCATTTCTCTCCCAGCTACTAGACAGCAATGTGAGTGGTTCCAGCCTTCCACCCAGGCAACAGAGAATGCTGCCCCTCCTGGGTCCTCCTTTGGCTGTGACTATTCTTAAAGGAATGAGGAGCCCACAAGACCAAGTGGATGTGGTTCATAAAGAATACACACTCCCCTATCCATTTCTTCCAGAACATATTTGGGCTAGCTAGGGGTCTGAAAATCCCATTCAGACTATCCTCGGCCTACCTGCAGAGTGTGGGGGCCTCTTTTTTTAGGTCCTTACTTTGTGTACGTCAAGGCTGATTCCTATTTACACAACCCTTTCACTCTATTCTCATAATTTAATCTATCAAAATCAAAATCATTAATGGTCTTTAAAAATCCATTTTTGCAAGCTGGGCGTGGTGGCGTTATGCTTGTAATCCCAGGATTTGGGAGGCTGAGACCGGATGTTCACGACCAGCTTCAGCTACCTAGTGAGGCACTCTGCAACTTAGTGAGACCCTGTTTCAAAATCAAGAAAAAAAAAATAGGGCTAGGGGTGTAGCTTGGAGGTAGAATGCCCCCGAGTTCAATCCCCAGTACCGAAAAAAAAAAAAAAAATCCATTTTGCTGTGGTTGTTATTCCTGTGGCCACTTTACTATGCCATACTTTTACATGATTACTGGGATTAACAATTTTTCAGAGAGGGTTGATACACGACTATTTTATTTGTCATAAGGAGTTATAATTAGTCTTTATCAAAGGAGAAGCATACCCTGCATCTAACATGGCAATCAGTCTAATTTTTCTTATACTTTCCAGTTTATTTCCACTTCTGTGTATTCTGATATTTAGAGAAGCATTTGAGTGAAGAAGTTTTTAAAAAAAAATAAAAAGAACTTCTGAGAATATTAAGATTTTGCAGAAATACTTTCCTTAGCAAGACCCTCAGTAACAGTGAGACCTTGTTTCAAAATCTAAAAAAAAATAAATAAGTAAAAAGGGCTGAGGGTTCAGTCTTCAGTATTTAAAAAAGAAAAGTGTATAATTTAATTTGAGAGCTGGGCATGATGGCAAATACCTGTAATCCCAGACCTTAGGAGAGGCTGAAACAGGGGAATTGCAGGTTTGAGAACAGCCTCAGAACTTAGAGAGACTCTCAGTAACCTAGCAAGACCCTGTTTCAAAATAAAATTAAAAAGGAAGTAGGGGTATAGTTTGGAAGCATAAGCTTCTTCCTGGGTTAATCCAATAATTTGAGAACAGATATGAAAAAACTATTTCAAATCATAAGACAGATGGGAAGTCACCTTAATCCTTTTGCAATTTTTTCCACCCCCCCCAGACTTGGATTTTCTAGGATAACACAAATGTAATATAATACTGATTTTTTATTTTAGTTCAGTTAATAATTTAAGTGTAGAGAAAAAAAGCTATCAATACCTTTCATTATTTTAACTATAATGGAAACCATTATTCTCATTACTACCAAAAAAGATACTTTTCATACTTTATTTGCAGATGCTTTCCAGATACTCTACTACTTTTACAGATACAATTTTAAAGACTGAATAAAAATATAAATGGTTCTAGCATAAGATCCTTATTACATAGGATACTCACAGAGATTTAGAAATCTATCCAAGGTCATGTAGGTATTAAGTTCTTTCTGTAGAACCTGATGATCTTCATGACTATAATCTTGATTTTCTCAATAATCTAGTAAATTTAATAGGGAAAATAATTATATCTAAATATCTATATTTTATGCAGGAAGAAATCAGAGTTCTTGGAGAATATTATTTATCCAAGTTATATGTTTATCAAGTATAATTTCCAAGTTATCATACATCCCTATCATCTATAGGAAAGACTAGCATGCAAGAAACCATTTAGGAAAACGGTGGGACAGACCAGCATAGGACATACTGAAGTTGCTATGAAAAATATTTCAATCTGATGATCAAGTGAAAAGCAGTTAACAAAGATTTTTGTGTAGGTTTATGCCTCTGATATATGGGTTAAAAAATTACAAAAACTATCATGAACACATACATATTTTTAGTCAAGAAAGTTACCAAGTATTCTGAATGCTAAAAAGTAAAATCAAAGAATTTCATAAGAAATTAAATCCACTGAATATCAGTATGTTCTTCACCTCACTTGAATTCTATTTACATACATGAAAATAAGAAGTTTTCCATATCAAAGTCTGGTTGTTAAAGCAACTTGGTAAAATAAGGAAAACTTTCTACATTAATACATACCATCATTTTATGCTATAAACATACAATTGTCTGCAGAGGCCCTTGATAGTAAATTAATTAAATCTCTGTTCCATTATGGTGTCAGCTAATTTGGAAACTCATTATTTATTTGGCACTAATTTAGCCCAGCAAATTAATTAGGAAGAGCATGGGAAAAATAGATGATTCAACATGAAAGTCCAAATCAAGACAAAAAGGCAAAATTAAAGAACTTATTTAGAGAAGAGGGGCAGTTAACATCATTTTCTCTTGAACGCAAACAAAGCAGTGCAGAGAAGATGCCCAGAGCTAGAATTAGAAAACCAGTCTCAGGAATTGTATTTAAAAACAATAATAATAACACAGTTCTACCTGTGCAAGGGTTGTCTACACAAGACAGCCCTCCACAGTGTGTTCACAGAACTCTTCTGACTTCATCTTCTCCATAATGCAGCCCTGGGATCCACGGTACAATTACCCACTGGTCAATATCCTCTATTTCTACCATGTTAGATAACTGGAAATTTGGCCTCTATAAGGATTGGGGAAAAAAATGAATGTGTTCATGGCTGGAGAGACATGAATCTGTGGGTCCTAAAAAGAAGTAGCTCATGGTACCAAAAACAAAAACAAAAAAACGAATGAATAAAGAAAGTGCAGTATATACTCATAATGGAATACTATCCAGCCCTAAAAAGAAGGGAATTCTGACATTTTCATCAGCATGGATGAACCTGGAGAATATTATCCTAAGTCAAATAAGCCAACTGCTGAAAGAAAAATTCTGCATGATCTCACTTACATGTTGAATTTTTTAAAAAATTCAATCTCATAAAAGTTGAGGGTAGCATGGTTATCTGGTGCTGAGGGGCAGAGATGGTGGGAATGAGGAGATATCGGTCAAAGAGTAGAGATTTTCAGTTGGACAGGATAAATAAGTTCTAGAGAATCACTATATAGCATGTTGGCTATAGTTAATAATAATGGATTATGTACTTTAACATTTGATAAGAGATTAAAATATTCTCATTACAAAAGACATAAGTATTTGAGTGATAGATACAATAACTAGCTTGATTTACTCATTTCAGAGTGTATACATTTATCACAATGTCACATTATATATTTTAAATATATATAAATTTTATTTGTCAATTATATCTTAATAATGCTAAAAAGATCCAAGGGACACCATCTGCCAAGAGCATGTTAAGATTCACTCCTCTGAGCTCTTATAATATTCAAACTGACATGTTACTGGATTTAATATTTTCCATATCACTCTCCAATTACTCATTTATTCAGATCTACCTCATATATCAACTTGAATTTCTTGATGACAGGGAATGTGTGATATGAATGTTTAGACCCTGATACCCAGCACAAGGTCTAGCGCATAGTAGGCACACAAAAAAATTTATTGAAATAGTGCACAATCTTTGTAAAATTTGCTTTTGGTTCTCACATTTGGCTGACTGCAGACTGCCTTTTTAATACAAACATTGTTCCTAAACAGGAGCCAAACGATTCCAGAGACAAATTACCTAATGTGGAGAGCTGCAAATTTAAAGGACTTGTCAGTAAATGCCATAGCACTGTCCCTGTTGTTTTTCTTTCAGAAATGACTTCCTGACATAAAATGATCAACTCCTCAGCCTGCAGCTTCTCGCAGTTTAGAAGCGAATGATTCATGCTTCTTGTTATTATATTAATGCACAGGGAAAGCAATAAAAATTCCAAGAAGACATAATAGAGTCACAACATCATAACTTTCTCTCATTATCCAGAAGTCAATGGATCATTACTCCTGATATGTATTGATCCAGGCTGACAGCGTTGGAGTTTACATTCACAATCACTTACATTCTTTAGGCCAAAGAGCTGTCATAATCACCTCAGTGTGTTCACCTATGGAACTATACCAGACTGTGCAGATGCAGGACACTGTGCTCCATGTGATGGGACACTTGCTCAGTTTGAGGTGCTGAGGGTGGGAAGAAATGAGGCTTTTGTCTAAAGCCAGCAATTTTGTACACATTGTGCTAAGCTCTTTACAGTCACTATGTCATTTAATCTTCATAACAAACCTGTAAGGAAGTTTGTATTGCTGCCAAAGATGCAAGGATGCAAGAACAAGGATGTTCTTGGTTCTCTGTTCTCATCTGTGGGCTGTTCGTCAAGAGCTCACCACAACCACCATCACTATTTCTGAGATGTAGTTGTAGATAGGTTTGCCTCTATCTCTTCTTTTCATCTTTCAGTGTGTGCCTGCACTAAAGAGGACATGCAAAGAACTTCCCCAAGGATCTTACATTCTAATAGATGCAGCTCTGTTCTTGGTGCAGAGGTGATTGTTTGCCAAGTTAACAGAGCTCCATGGGCCCCAGGAGACAGTGCAGACCCACTTCCTCCCTTATTCAGTGTGCACTGCAGGCTCCTCACAGCATTGTCTAAGAGGAGATTTCCAGAGGCCTGGCCATATGTGGCTGGGCCAATAACTTTCCGCATTCTTGTGGTCCTAGATTTGGCCACAGGGACCTTGAGCATGTGGGACTCATTGGAAATGAGTTACCTTGACCTCAGGAGTATTTTCTGCTTTCTCTGTCCTCTAAGGCATGTGTTGATTCTAGGGATCTCTAAAATCTCTTTAGCTCAGTTGTCTCTAAAAGCTGAAGTGCAGCTTGCAAATTGTCCTCAAGAATGTACAGGATACACAGAAATACGAGAGTCCTGGCCTTCACATACATAAATATGACAATACTTGTAGACAGGAGGTACTCACGCTGAGGCGGAGACCCTAGGACATGAGTTCAAAACACCCTGTCTTCCCTTTCCTGTAGAAAATGGTTCCCTCCCTTCCTTTTCTTCTTCCTCCCTCCCTCCCTCCCTCCCTTCCTTCTTCCTCCCTTTCTTCCTTTCTTCCTTCTTTATCTTTCTTATATCTTTCTTTTGTGTGATACTGAAGATTCAACCCCAAGGTGTTCTACCTCTGAGCTACACTCCTGGCCAAGACTCCTGTCTCAGCCTCCCAACTGCTGGGGTTACAGGTGTGCACCGCCATGTCATGCAACACTACACCTCTTTCTGATGCTGATTCATAACCCTTTGTGCTTGTGTCCTTCGTGCTCAGCCATCTGCGAGCATCTGCTATTGCTAACTTGCTATAACATCAACCTCTTCTCTGCTACTGTTCATTTCTGTGTGTTCAAGCCTTCCTCATCTACAAAACCAGAAGTCTCCTGTCTCAACACCTTCAACCATTTATATGCCTCTTTCTTTCCTAGGCTTATTTCTTGCATGTCTGCCTATGCCCAGTTTCCCCACTCCTGCAGCCCTCACTGACAATGCGAGATCTTCTTCGGGTCCCACATCACCACATGGTTGCTAAATGAAAAAGAACAGATGAACGACTCTTGTAGCTCTTTATTTATCTCAGATCCTATGTACCTTTGACACTACTGACCACTTTGTTATTGAAACACTTGCTTCCCCTGGCTCCTCATCCATTCTCACACAGCTACCATAGAGCTCCTTAAGTCCTGCCATCTGCCTCAGGGCTGTGCATTTAACATTCTGAACATGATGGGTTATTATATCCTGCCCCTCCTCCAGCCTCTCTTCCCATGTCTTTGCTGGGCTGACTCTTTTCCCACTTTTCACCCTCTGGATAATTCATTTTCCCTGGAACATCTATTTAGTTGGCCTTTACCCAGTCCTCCCACTCTCATTTCTGAATGTTCTTCTCAGCTGTTACATGCCTGGCATTCTCTCTCCTCTCTCCGTTCAATAGCAAATTATCTTCCCCAGAGAGTCTTTTGCTAGTAACTGGAGAAAGGGAGTTTTTCATAATGCCTCCAATATTTGCCATGTTTAAAACTTTTCTATCTAATGCTCCTCCAAATATATTCACTCTTTGGCTTGTGTAGACTATTATGCTAATATTATTTCACGTGTGTGCCTCGATTATATGCTGTCTGCATTGGGCAATGTATTTCTAGCAAATATAGGTTGAGCATCCCTAATCCAAAAATATGAAATTTGAAATGTTCCAAAATTTGAAATTTTCTGAGTACCAACATGATGCCATGAATGTAAAATTCCACACCTGACCTCTTGTGATGGGTCACAGTCAAAATGCATAGTGGCACATGCTTATAATCCCAGTACTTGGGAGGCTGAGGCAGGATCACAGGTTTCAAGCCAGCCACAGCAACTTAGTGACACTTTCAGCAACTTAGTGAGACCCTGTTTCCAAATGAAAAATAAAATAGGGCTGGAGATGTAGCTCAGAGGTAGAATGCCCCTGGTTTCAATCCCCAATACCAATAAAAATAAAATAGTAAAATAAAACGTAAGTGCACTAAAAATACTGTATAAAATTACATGTATATATTAGGTATCAATGAAACATGAATGAGTTTCATGTTTAAACTTGGGTAACATTCCCAACATGTCTTAACATATATCTATATGAATATTATAATATATTAATATTTATTATCCTAAAAATAAAAAAAATCTGAAATCATAAACACTTCTGGTCCCAAGCATTTCAGACAAAAAATACTCAACCTGTAGTGGCTTTCAGGATTTGGTGTTGTTTTTAGCATTTTATAAAAATGCATCAATATGCAATTAATGATACTTTATGATAACCATGATAGGAATTTATTGTGAATAATTAAGTATTATACTAAGTGAATAGTAGATTGTTTATATCTAATTCTCAAATGAACTTGGGCCCAATTGTTCAGTCATGATCATACTAAAAATACTCTTTCACCTAAAGAGGAAGAGAGATATTAATATAATTTTATACCACCTTCTTCTTAGTTCAGTACTAGGAGTTCCATAATGGAAATAGCAGAAGGTCTGTAGTTACTGGTCTTGGAAGCTTTCATGAACAAATTCTATATTTTTTATTTCATCTTAATACTTGATCTCTCTCTTTATCTCAGTTTTTGAGTTTTTTTTTATTCCTTTCTAAATGTTTAAGAGATGCTACCTTCCTCTTTTATATTCACACAGCTCAGAATTTTTTAACTTTTTATTTACTTATTTTATGGTACTAGTGACTAAATCTGTGGATATAATATCTCTGAGCTACATCCCCAGCCTTGTTTTATTTTATTTTTTTATTTGAAACAGGCTCTCACTAAGTTGCTGAAGGCTTTGTTAAGTTGCTGAGACTGGCCTCAAACCTGTGATCCTCCTGTCTCAGAGTCTCAAGTACTGGGATTACAGGCGTGCACCACCATGCCTGGCTTCAGCTCAGAATATCTATGAAGACAAAAGAGAATATAGTGAAAAGTCTTCCTCCTGCATGAAACCACTGTCATAGTCCCTCTCCTCAGAGACATTCAATCCTACTCATTTCTAGGTCTCTTCTTAGAAATATTATGTATACACAAGTGATCAAACCCTCTAATATCTTCCCAGAGACCAAGACAGATCTCATTGGAATCCACTAATCAATATTCTCTTCATATATTTTGTGCTGTGTGTTTTCTTTGCCTGTCTTTCCCACTCCTACCAGGCACACATGAACATATGTACCAGCTCTTCAATGGCTCCCTCCACGCTCTGCCTCACAAACTTCACTTTTCCCACTCATTCAGCTTCAGTGACTTCAATTTGCCTCCCTCCGATCATGGCCCCTTAGAGTCAATTCTTTCTTAGGGGTTGGATGTTGATTTAACCTTGCTCCCTGGCTACAGCTTTTTACATCTCTCTTGGCTCCACGTTCTGCAGTTAACAGGCAGTCCAACCCTCCTCTATCCAACTCTGAAGTCCCTCTCTGCATCAAGTGCCCCACATAGTCATTCCAACCAGGAAAAGAGCTGAGGCTTATAGGCCACTGTAATTGTACCCCTCATTCATATATTCATATGTAGAAATTCCTGTCCCCAATATGAAGGTAAAAAGAGATTGAACTTTGGGGGAAAATTGAGTTTAGGTCATGAGGGTGAAATCTTCAGTGACCTTGTAAGCAAAGGAAGAAAAAGAGATCTCTGTGGGTACACACCAAAGAAAGGCCATGGTGGGGGAGCATAGTAAGAAGGCAGACATCTGCAAGGCAGTAAAAAAGTCATCAGAAGAAACTAATCTAGCCAGATCTTTGATCTTAGACCACCAGCTTCCAGCACTTTGAAAAATAAATATCTGTTGTTTAATCCACACAGTCCATGATATGTAGTTGTGGCAGCCCAAGCAGAACAATGGCAAATTCACCTGATCTTGGGAATACTGTCAAGAAACCTACTTTTCTTTTTTCCCTTTTGGAAAACATGGGCTTTCTGCTCTTTTCACCCCATGCCCCTGTTTCATCCTGTTTCCTTTTATTTTCTTGCTTGTTTTTGCCCAACTATTATCAGAAAATTCAATTCAGCTGGGCTAATGAATTCATGCTATTTAATAGAGTTAATAAAGTACAGGTACAGTAGTCATGTTGTCATTCCTTCTATATGTAAAAAGAAACTTCTATCTCTTTATCCAGTTATTGACTAGCAAACCTCTATTACCTCTATCAGAAACATAAACTTCTCTAGCCATGTAAATAGACTGCCATGTCAGTGGAACTCAGCTATGTCTTCTTTTCCTGACAGCATTTTTGGGAAAAGATACTCCAAAGACCCCATTTCTCAAAGTGGCTAATGAAATGTGCAGTGCCACACAAACAGAGATCTGGTTTTGTGAAGAGTAGACTCTCTAACAGTATCTTTTCAGGCTGAACTAGTAGGGCTAGTATGAGATAGGGGCATGAGTTGTAGAGTTGGGGGTTTTTGAAATATAAGTTCACTATTGAAGATAAAGCAGTTCTTTCCAGATAAATAAAAATTTTAAGTAAGTGATAGGAAAACAAAATTGACTATGTCTCCCTTGTATAGTTAATTAAGCTGATGTTAAAATATTCTAGAAATAGAATCAGGAATTATTAGCTGCCTCTCTATTTCTCTCTAGCAAAATTTTAATTTGTTTTCATTCATCAGCCTTTAAAATAGCTTTCTTTTGTTTGTTAGAATAGATGTGTAGTTGCTTTGAATTTTCAAATTCTTATTGTCATAGAACATGGAGAACATGAAGACATCACATAATTTTTATTTGTAGGAATATATAATTGGTACCTCATGTTTATGAGTTTGAAAATTATAAGGCTTATTAGAAAGCCAACAATTGGCCAGTTACTTTACTCATTATCAGATACACATGATATCTACACTGAGTGGCTTGAAAGGAAGCTCCTATGCTCAACAGAATATATCCCACAGTATAAATTTTGTCTATGAGTAATCTGGCTTGCCAAGATACTTGTTAATTAAAATTCATCAAAATATATAGCTTGGTTCAAGGGCAGCATATTCACTATACTATATATATATATATATATATATATATATATATATATATATGCATTCATTCCTGCTAAAGCCATTATATAATCCTTTGACATTAATGGTTCTGTGTACATAGAACTTGGCATATAGAATTAATCCTTTATAAGAGGATATGTGTAAATATAACTAAAGCTACACCTAGCTTTAAAACTAGTAGATGAAATTTCTAATCCTGTCTGTTATGATTTGGTCACTATCTCAAGGATAAAAATCTTTGGCCATGAGTCAGACAAGGTAGTATAAAATAAAACAGGGAGTTAGCTAAATAGGATATTTCACTTACTTTCTACTTCCTTCATTTCTGTTCTCATATTCATCTTACCTTACACTCAAATAACTTTCCAGAACAAATAAAAGCTTGCAGATAATGATATGAATCACTTTAACTCTTATTCATGGAAAAGTCAGAGCAAT
>PVLC010023995.1:0-25148 GCA_004027655.1 Graphiurus murinus
AGTAACTGGGTCTGTGATTTGAGACTGGTTATCACCTACTGGGAATTGGGCTGGGCTTTTAACCTTTTTTTTTTGGTGGTACCAGGGATTGAACATTGAACCCAGGGACATTCTACCTCCCCAGCTACATCCCCAGCCCAATTTTTTTTTTTTTTATTCTTTATTTTGAAACAGGGTCTCACTAAGTTGCTGAGGGCCTCACTAAGTTGCTGAGTCTGTTCACGAACCTGTGATCCTTCTGTCTCAGCCTCCCAAGTACTGGAATTATAAGTGTGCACCACCACACCCAATTCTCTTTTAACTCTTTAAGTGCAATAATACTGTGATCAGTGGATTTTTCCCATAGATTTGCAGTAGTGGCAGGCAAGTCACTGGAGGTGGTACAGCAAAATGGAGAAAAATCATGAGTTAGACAAAAGTTCAAGCTCAGCTCCAGAGTAGCCCAAAGGTCAGCCTTGAGCTAGTTACTTCATCTCTTTAAGCCTTAATTTTCTCATGTATAAAACTGGGATAAACGAGACAAGACAGAAAATGCCCACGATGTAGTCTCAATGAAAGCTTGTTATTTGTCCTGGATATTTAGAATTAAGAGAATTTTAAATATGCCAATACTTACTGGAATTCCATACTTATATTTTAAAAACTTTGTTTTGTAATTCAGATGATAAAAAGTGACCTGCAAGGGCACCTTTCAGTTTTGCTCTATGGGGACATTTGTAGAGTACTCTGCCCAGTTTTTTTTTTGTTGTTTTTTTTTTTAGTGGTGCTGGAGATTAAACCTCAGGGCCTCATGCATGCTAGTTTTTTGTTTTGTTTTTCCTTTAAATTTTTATTCAAGCTCTTTTAAAAAGGAAAGAGAGACATGGAAGAGGAGGTCAGCTAGAGCACCAGATATCATTCAGCATGTGTTAACTTTCCCAATAAGTGTGGGGAAAAATGAGATCATATAACCTAATAACAAGACTAAACTGGGCGTGGTGGCGCACACCTGTAATCCCAGTACTTGGGAAGCTGAGACAGGAGGATCGCAGGTTCAGGACCAGACTCAGCAACTTAGCTAGGCCCTCAGCAACTTAGTGAGACCCTTTTCCCAAATAAAGAATAAAATAGGGCTGGAGGTATAGCTTGGGAGGTAGAATGTCTCTGGGATCAGTCCCCAGCACCAAAAAAAAAAAAAAAAAAAGACTGAGAGATAGTGAGAAGTAGCTTTATTATTATTTTTAGCTCTGACAGAGATTTGGTTTGTATCTTGAGTGTTCCCAGCCAGCAGAGGTCATGTGATAAACGACTCCTGGGTTCTAGCTCTAACGATTCCAAGTTTAATTCTGAGCTCCACTCAGGTTTCTTATATCTAAAATAAAGGTGTTGGCTTAGATTCTTTCTGCTAACCCTTGGCTTCAGTGAAGTTTAGCAGTTAGCAAGGTGTAGACAGAAGGTTGTAAATTTCTGGTTGAGAAAGTTTTGTTAGTTTGTTTTGAGATGAAGGTCTCCCTATGTTACCTAGGCTGGCCTTGAACTGGGGTCAAGGGATCCTTCGCCTCAGCCTTGGAAGTAGCTGGGACTGTAGGTGTGTGCTACCACACCCAACTAGGAAAGTTGTGGGTTTTTTTTGTTTGTTTGTTTGTTTGCAGTAGTGAAGATTGAACCCAGGGGTATTCTACCTCTGAGCTATACCCCTAGCCCTATTTTTTATTTTATTTTATTATGTTTTTTGTGTGTGGCACTGGGGATTGAACCCAGAGGCATTCCGCCTTTGATCTACACCCCCTGTCAAATGGTCTGGTTGTCAGGAGATATTTGGCTAATTGTGAAGGAACTAGGGAGTCAAGCCTAGTGGCATTTGTGAAACCGCTTGTCTTGTGAAACATACAAAAATAGTATTGCCAAGAAGGAAGCTGTGTCAGTTTCATACACACCTCTGTAAGGTAGCTTAAAGACAGAATTCCAGATCCAAAAATGAAACCACTGTCATGATTTGGACAGTTGGGTACATGGGAAAGTTAAAGGAGTTGCTAGAGGCCTTGCTCTACAGTAAGCTGCTACTTTAGGGTTTCTCGACCTTGGTACAGTTGACATTTGGCATTAGAGAATCCTGTGTTGTGGGGGTGCTCCTGCGCTTTGCAGGGTGCTTACCAGCAGCCCTGACCCCCTCTCACTACATGCCAGTAACATCGCCTCCTTACCCAGTTGTGACAGCCACAAATATCTCCAGACATTGCCAAGTCGCCCTGTCTGAGAACCAGTCCTCCCGGTGATTCAGTTTCCTCAATTAAGGCTTAAGTCGTGGTGTCACAGGTGTCAGCACACATACATCCTTTTTCATATGGCACACAGAAAGCCAGGATCTGATAGTCGGGGAAGTTTATCTGTTTATAACAGGCAGTAGAGAGAAAGTGAAAATTCAATACTAGAGAATTCTGGAATTCTGGAGTTACAGGTACTGGGATTACAAGTGTGTGCCACCACATCTGGCTTATCTTCTAATTTATATTTTTTATAAATATGGATTTCATCCCAGTACTCAGGAGGCTGAAGCAGGCGTATCACGGGTTCCAGGCCAGCATACAGTAACTTAGTGAGACTCCATTTGAAAATAAAAAATAGGGCTAGGGTTGTTGTTGAGATGTAGAGTGCCTGGATCCAATCCTTAGTAACACAGTCACATACACACACAATAAATAAATAAATAAATAAATAAATAAGGATTTTGGTATTAAATGTAGGTATATCAAAATTAGGTTAAAATATTTAATGTTTTTATGATACTTTTCAGGTTTATCACAATGGCAGAGATTATTTTTTGCTTGCCTTGTGTTTGTAGTTATATTTGTGACATCTTACAGGAGTGTACTGGATGGTTTTCTCCTTATCTTAAAAAAAAAGTATTAATAGCCAGGTGTGGTGTGACACACCCTTTTAATTCCAGTACTTGGGAGACTGAGACAGGAGGATTGCAGGTTTGCGGCCAGCCTCAGCTACTTAGTGAGGCCCTCTGCAACTTACTGAGATCCTGTTTCAAAATAAAGAATAAAAAATAGAACTGGGGGTGTAGCTCGGGGGTAGAATGCCCCTGGGTTCAATCCTCAGTACCGCCAAAAAAAGGTATTAATTGTCGGTTTGGTGCTAATCCAGGTGCTTGTGAGCAGTTTGGGCCATTGTATTTTTTTGGTACTGGGGGTTGAACCCAGCGGTACTCTCCCACTAAGCTATATCCCCAACCCTTTTTACTTTTTATTTTGAGAAAGGGTCTAGAGACTGGACGGTGGAGACTGGACGGTGGCCAGGTCTTCTGGCTAAGTTGCCCAGACCAGCCTTGGACATGTGGTCTTCCTGCCTAAACCTCCCAAATTCCTGGGATTATAGGCCCAGCTAGCTCTTGTATAATTGTGCAATTAGCATTCATTACTTGGGAAGTAAGGATGATATCCTGAAATAAGCAATTTTCTCTGTTGACATAAACTTCTATTATATATTCTGTTCATATATGCTTATGTGGTCATTATCACAATGAATGTTCTAGTTGTATTTTGATTTGAAATTTCACAAGTCTTATAGTTGACTCCATTTAAAAGCCCATTTCAAGCTGGATATGGTGGCGCATGCCTGTGATCCCAGTCCTCTGGATGCAGGATTTCAGGTTCAAGGACAACCTCAGCAAGTAATGAGACTCTCATCAATTGAGCAAGACCCTGTTTCAAAATAAAAATAAAATAGGGATAGGGGTGTAGCTCTGAGGTAAGAATGCCCATGGGTTCAATCCCCAGTACCTCTCTCTCTCTCTCTCTCTCTCTCTCTCTCACACACACACACACACACACACACACACACACTTCAGATTTTTTATATTGAATTATCTAGAAGAGCAGAAGTTAACTAATGAAAAATACTTTTATTTGACTCAGATATCTCACACCTACTCAAATCGGATCACTAATTATTAAACACAGTTTTATGTTTATAAAGTAGGGCTCTGAGCCCAGACACAATTTCTAGAAAAACAGTTTTGCATTTAACTTACCACCACAGAAAGACATAAAAGGGTGGAAATTATAAGTACTTAACTGAAACTTATAAGTACTTAACTCTTGAACCTGTGATCCTCCTGTCTTAGCCTCCCAAGTACTGGAATTCTAGTCCTGTGCCACCACACCCGATTTCAAGTGCTCTTAATGGCCATGTGAGGTCAGTGGCACTTGTAGATCCTCTGAACAGATTAAGAGACCACAGAGGGTGTGATTTACCTAAGTGGAGACTGGACGGTGGCCAGGTCTTCTGGCTCCTCAGATTCTTTCTTCCTCAGAGTAATGTTTAAGAGCACTGAGTTGAAACTTTAGTATCTATCTAGAAGTTAAAATTTCAAATACTTATTATTTTCAGATATTTAGCTAATGTTTTATTTATTTATTTTGGTAGTGGTGATTGAACCCACGGACATTTTACCTCTGAGTTATACCCCAGCCCTTTTTATTTTTTGCTTTGGAAATAGGGTCTCGCTATGTTGCTGAGAGTCTTCTTCAACCTGTAATCTTCTTGTCTCAGTCTCTCATGTACTAGGTTTATAGGTATGTGCCACCACACCTGGCTTAATGTCTTTTTTTTTTTTTTTTTTGCTGTGCTGGGAATTGAACTCAGGGGGATTCTACCTCCGAGTTACACCCCAAGCTTTCTTTATTCTTTATTTTGAAACAGGGTCTCACTAAGTTGCGGAGAGCCTCACTAGGTACCATTGAGCTGAGGCTGGCCTCAAACCCAGATCCTCTGGTCTCAGCCTCCCAAGTACTGGGATTACAAGCGTGCACTACCACGCCCGGCTTGGCCCTATGTTTTATTCCTTTATTTTTATGATGATCCTAACAGTAATGGTGAGAAAGGATAGAGCCATGTCTTTGACGCACTGTCAAGGCAGCAGTTTGGTCATCTCCTGTTCATAAGTCATGAGCATTTATTCTACAGAACTGGAATGGTCTGTGTGTGATAATCACAATATCGAGGCAGGTTTTCGTTTGTTTTTGCAGAACTGGGGATGGAACCTAGGGACATTCTACCTCCAAGTTATACCCCCAGCCCTATTTTTTATTCTTTATTTTGAAATTGGGTTTCACTAAGTTGCTGGCTTGCGAATCTGTGGTTCCCTGTCTCAGCCTCCCAAGTCCTGGGATTACAGGTGTGTGCCACCATGCTTAGCTCGAGGCAAGTTTGAGACTAGAATTTTTCTTCCCAGATAAACACTAAAGTGATACCTCCCTTAGAAATCATAATGTGGCTACAAAACTGAAGTGAACTTGCTGGGGGACACTGTGAAAGGAAAGCCAGAGCCATAAGTCATCTTGTTGCAAACCCTGGAAAGAGAGTCTGCTTCCTGCAGTTAGTCCAACTGTAAGCTCTTTGTTCCTTGAGGGTTGGTTCTTCCTGACTGTTGAAGATACAGTTTATCATCCTGGACAACAGAGTCAAACAGAACCCGGTGCCATTTTTATTTTGGTGAATGTTAAATTGATAAAAAAGAAATAGGACTAAGTAATGTTAATGTAGTTGTTAAAGCCACTAGTTTTAAGGCTTTTCTAATTTCAGTAGTTTTTTCGGCATTATTTGCCTTAGGTTTTGGTATCCTCTACATCAGAAATACTTTTTTATTTTTGAAAGCATATAACAAAAATCATCTGCTTTTTACCTTATAATCTACCCTCCAAATCCTAACAGTTATTATTTTGAACTTTTATCTTGTATCTGCAGCCAAAATATTTTCCAAATTTTTTTGTGAATTTCTATAATTTATCTATTTAAGAACAGTTATTTAGCATACATCCATTCACGTATTCTTAACAGTTTGGTAAACCAAATTGTTTTAAATTTAAGTGGGATGAGAAAAGGCTTGGGAATCTTTCTTGGGGGAAGCAAGGATATTTGGTAAATTAACATTAGTACAGCAATATTTCAAGTACCATTGAGCAAAAACACCAAGAGAACTATTCTTACGGCCACTAGAGGGTGTGCACACCTCTGCTAAAATTTATACTATACTACAGCTATACCACAGATGGTGCCTGTGTACACAAGACATAGTTTATGTTGTTGAGAATTTGCTGGCCTCCTATAAACAGCTGATTTTTAACCTCCTCATTATAACAGGTACTAAGAAAATATACTGTATGTAACAGAATGAAATTTTAAAACTCACAAACTGGCACTCATTGTGTCTTGCCTTTGCTGAGTGGTAGACTTGCTGGAGGAGCTTCATCTTACTTGTCTGTTTATCCTCATTCATTTGTCAGCATGTAGTTATTACCTGCTCTCCTAGGCCAGGTACTCTCTGAGCCGGAAGTGTAGTTATGAGCAAGAGAGGCCCTGTTTTAGGAGATTATAACGTGGAGATCGGCAATGAACAGGAAAATGCTCTTCTTGGTGGAGGGATCTAAACTAAGGCCTCCCACATTCTAGGCAAGGGCCCTACTGCTGAACTACACCCCCAGCCAGATAAGCAGGGAAGAGTGGGTCCTGGACTGAGTAGTGTCCCCCAGTATCCATGTCTACATGACGCTTCAGGATGTGGACTTGCTTGGAAATAGTCTTCACAGATGTAATTAAGGGTCTCGGTTAGATCATCCTGAATTTAAGGTGAGTCCTAGATCCAGAGACTGGTGTCTTTACCAGAAGAGGGGAGGGCCCAGAGAAAAGATAGAGCCTCAGACCAAGCAATGCCTGATGCTCCCACGAGCTGAAGAGGCAGGAAGGATTCCTCCCTGGAGCCTACAAAGAGCATGGATTTGGACTTCTAGCTCCTAGAACTGTGAGGAAATAACTTCTGTGGTTTTGAGCTACCAGTGTGTGGTAATTTGTTAGAGTAACCCTAGGGAACGAATACACAGGTAATACATGCTGCGAAGGAAAGTAGAGGAGGTGATTTGGGATCAAGAGGAAGAGCATTGCTCTGTTAGAAGATAGAGAAGACCTCTCTCGGGGATAAGACTTAAACTAAAAGTTAAATGAAGCCGTGTGACTGGCCCAACCCTGAGGAGTCTGGAGAGAGTGCTCCTTGAGAAAGGAACCAGTCTGGGAGGAGACGCGGTCACAGCCATGCGTTGTCACATCATGTGTCCCAGGAACATTACAGATTGGCTGGATAAGCAAAGCAAAGAGGAGTACTGGCAGTTGAGTTCTGTGACTATTCGCCTGGAAGCTGTGGAAGCATCCGGGAGCGAGCCGCTCCGTCACCGGGGCTCAAAACCTGACGTCCACTACCCAGAGCTCATCTGGAAAGCATCTCCAAAGGCGTTCTGTACGTGGTTAGTGTGGTCTGCTCTGAGCCAGCTCATTGGTTTTTATGCAGCTGAGCAAACAAATTCCTAGACCTAGAAAGGTCTATGTGTGCGGGTACGTTTATTCCTCATACTCGCCTCTTTTCAGAATTCACCTAGAAATGTGCAGAAACTAAAATATATGTAGCTAATTTATGATAATTTCTTAAACAATGATACAGCTTCTGTTTGGGGGACATTGACATTTTAGGGAACTAGTTGTAAGATTTCTTTTATCTACAACATAGCCAGAACCAGTTGGTAGGTTTTAAATAATAATTTGCAATAGAAATAAACAGATAACTATCACTTTACTTTAATTCCTCTTTTTATAATTTTGAAGTATTAATTTTAGGTTGTGTTCTCAAACATGCCATTTTTCAAAACTCAATACAGACTGTCACAATGTTTATCTGTCAAGTAGCACTTAAAATACACTCTGCACAGCCAGGAATGGTGGCGTACACTTATAATTCCAGTAATTGGGAGGCTGAGACAGGAGGATCACAGATTCAAAGAGAGGCTCAGCAACTTAGGCTTTCAGCAACCTAGTGAAGACCCTGTTTTCAAATAAATATTTAGACTTGGAGTTTAGCTTGGAGTTAGAATGCATCTGGGTTCAATCCTTAGTACCAAGCATATCTATCTACACACACACACACACACACACACACACACACACACACACACTTTACATCAGGCTTGGTGGCACATGCTTGTACTCCCAGTACTTGGGAGGCTGAGACAAGGGGGGGATCACAGGTTCAAGGACAGCCTCAGCAATATAACAAGATTCTCAGCAATCCAGTGAGACCCTGTTTCAAAATAAAAAATAAAAAGGGCTAGGAGTATAGCTCAGAGGTAGAAAGCCTGGGTTCAGTCCCCAGTACCAAAAATAGGACTGGGGGTATAGTTCAGAGGTAGAATGTCCCTGGGTTCAATCTCCAGTTCCACCAAACTAAAAAAGAAAATATGTATTTATATTTACTTTGCTTGTTTTTTTGGCTACCTCTGGGCTATACCCCAGCCCTATTTTATTTTTTATTTTGAAACAAGGTGTTGCTAAGTTGTTGAGGCTGGCCTTGAGCCTGTGATCTTGCTGTCTCAGCCTCCCAAGTACTGGGACGACAGGCGTACATCATCATGTCTTGCAACAGCTAGTATTTCACAATCTACATGACCGTTAGTCATCTCATATAGTTATTGAATCTTATGTTTTTCATTTCATTGGCAATGAAAAGTAAGAATAATTTTGCTTATGGGGCTATTTTGCATTGTAGTGCTTGGTGGATTTTTTTGATCATACTACTTGAAAATTTCAGTACCAATTCTTTGGAATATAGAAGCTCCTTCATCCAAGTTAACTGTAGCAGTGATGCCATCAGAGAGCAAACCTTTATACTGTAGAAATGTCCATACAAGACACCATTGTGTGTGGTACTGAGGATTAAACCCAGGGGCATTCTACCTCTGAGCTACATTCCCAGCCCAATTTTACTTTTAATTTTAAAACAGGGTAAACTGGACATGGTGGTGCCCATATATAATCCCAGTACTTGGGAGGCCGAGACAGGATGGTTGAAGGTTCAAAGCCAGTCTTGGCAATTTAGTGAGACTCTCAGCAACCTAGTGAGATCCTGTTTTCAAATAAGAAATAAAATAGCAGCCAGGCGTGGTGGCGCACGCTTGTAATCCCAGCATTTGGGAGGCTGAGACTGGAGGAGCCAGGTTCGCAGCCAGCCTCAGCTACCTAGTGAGGCCCTCCGAAACTTACTGAGACCCTGTTTCAAAATAAAGAATAAAAAAAAAAAAATAGGGCTAGGGGTATAGCTCAGAGGTAGAATGCCCCTGAGTTCAATACCCAGTACCGCAAAAAAAAAAAAAAAAAAAAAATACAGTAGGACTGGGACTGTAGCTTGGAGGAAGAATGCCTCTGGATTCAAACCCCAGTACCAAAATAAGTAAGTAAATAAATAAATAAAACAGGGTCTCACTATGTTGCTGAGAGTCTGCTTGCCATCCTGCTGTTTCAGCCTCTCAAGTACTAGGATTACAGGTGTGAGCTACCGTGCTTGGCTTGCAAGTGACTTTTTTTGTGTGTGTGACACTGGGGATTGAGTCCAGTAAAATAGGGCTCTACCTCCGAGCTACACCCTCAGCCCTATCTTATTTTTACTTGGAAACAGAGTCTCATTAGGTTGATGAGTCTTACTACTTGCTGAGACTTCTTGAGCCTGCTGTCCTCCTGTCTCAACCTCCCAAGTACTAGGATTACAAGCATGCACCACCTCCCACAGCTCAAATGACATTTTTAAAGGTGTAATTTGGATTTCCCTTTGATATTCAGAATTCATATTTGTTATAGTTTTATTAATTTGTGCATGTATGCACATGTATACACATATACTTGAATACGTGCATGTAGATCTGTACATATTTATGGGCCATGTATGCACTTCCTGAAGCTACCTAAGATAATGTGGGAAGAATTCACAGTATTTAATTTCTTTTTTTTTTTTTTTTGTTACTAGAGATTGAACCCAGGGGCTTTCTACCTCTCAGCTACTCCCCCAGCCCTGTTTTATTTTATTTGGAAACAGGGTCTCACTAAATTGCTGAAGACCTCACTAAGTTGCTGAGGCTGGCTTTGAACTTGTGATCCTCTTGTCTCAGCCTCCCAAGTACTGGGATTACAAGCATGTGCCACCATGCCCAGTTATATTACTTAATTTCTAGCTGTGGAACACTTATTAATACTTAGAATGAACTTCTTCCATTGGTTTTGGTTTGGGAGATTTGTCAGAATTTAAAGAAACCTAAACAAGACTCTAATTTCATTTAGTTTCTAATTTTGTTATGTTCAACGTTAACTAACTGGCTAGAATTTCTGTAGATTTTATCTTCCTTTGTTCTTCGAGGAAAGTGTATTACACCATCATAGAATGGTTTGAAACCTTAAGGACCCAAATACTATATAATTTTACATAGTCAATTATCGTTTGACTTGTTAAGAATATTTTGAAGGAGTAGGGCAAAAGAAAATTTTGTTTTCAGTAACTGCTTTTGGACTGGGGATGTAACTTAGTGGTAGAGTATGTGTTTAAGCATATGTGAGGCCCTTGGTTCAGTCCCCAGCACCGCAAAACAAAAATTTTGCTTCCTCAGTTTGAGAAATTGGCTGTTGCTAGATTTTCTTGATGTTTAGATTAAACATTCCATCTCAGTTTCTATCAGAATGAAAACTTAATTGATTTGTTTAAAGTTGAATCTTACTTGTTAAACAAGTGGTTTAGTTTGGAAAGATATGTTCCGTTACAGATTAGAAATTTCCTCTTTTGTACAACATGCTAATTTTAAACTCTACAACATTATATTTTCATCCTGACTTTGGATCCAGTTTTGTCCCAGTGATCCAGCCAGCCTCCACATCACTGACCAAGAGCGTGGTGCTAAGGCGTGTAGGGCTGGGCAGGCTCTTCACATTTGCCTTGTGCTTTCCAGCTCGTGGGACTCACTCCTCCCAGTACCCTCATGGAGAGTGGAAACCAGGACCTCACATGAAGGTTCACCCTGGTTATCCACCAGCCCTCAGAGCTCAGACGTGAGCCCAGACCAGGACTCTTTCCTCAGGTCCCACGGTCGGCTTTTAAGACAGTTGCCGTTATTGCAGAACAAAACTGGGCAGAAGTAGTGCCACAGGACCTCCCCAGAAGGAAGCAGGTCCGGTGAGCAGGAGGCAGAACGTGCCTGGTAGGGGACGGCTAATTGGTTTGGCAGATTGAAGGGCCATTCTGTGCTGAGCTTGTAGCAAAGTGAGCAGGTGGAAATGAGTTTGTGAAGGTGGAGGAGCAAGATGGCAAGCGTTGGGACTTCTGCTGCGGACTCAACAGACAGGGCTGTGCTGGGTTCTTGGTAAGGGGAGAAAAAAACCCTTAGAGGGGCTTGACCACAAGTGAAGCCCATCAGAGATAGCCTGATTTTCAGCAAAGTGGGAAGGTAAATTTGGGGTGAGTGAGAGGAAGCAATTGAAGAAGAAACTAAAATATACATATATAATATATATAATATAAATACATAATATATAACATAACAAACATATACAATATAAGTATATATAAACATACATAGCTGGGCGTGGTGGTGCTCCAGCATTTGGGAGGCTGAGACTGGAGAATCCGGGTTCGCAGCCAGCCTCAGCTACTTAGTGAGGCACTCCGCAACTTAGTGAGACCCTGTTTCAAAATAAAAAATAAAAAATAGTGCTGGGGGTGTAGCTCAGAGACAGAATGCCCCTGGGTTCAATCCCCAGTACCACACACACACACACAAAATAAAATAAATAAACATATGTATATATATATGCATGCATACTTTCCTGGAGTTGTTAAACCAAAGTGAGTTCATCCCTGAACTTGATGGTGAGGTTTTGAGCCAGGTCTGGGAGAACTGTGCTGTCAGCAGAGGTGGAGGAGAAAGAAGGAAGTTTTAAGCTCTGGCGCCCCCGAATAACCCCTAGGCTATCCTGTGAAGGGTGCTGCCACTCTGTGCCTCACCTCAGCCTGCTATCTAGGTGGAGGCGAAGTTCAACCCGAGCTTGCAACCTTTCTTAAGTGGTTAGACTTTTAAAAAACTGAAATGCCACAAAATGCAGCAGTTGTCACGTTTCAACATCATGACCTTGTTCATGTTGCGTGGACGACAGTGCCTCCGTCACCTGATTGTGCTCTTGTCCCTGCAGCCTGGAGTTCTCGGGTACTTTGAATTCAGCGGCTCACCTCAGCCTCCTGGCTATTTGACCTTCTTCACCGCAGCGTTACATTCATTAAAGAAAGGTAAAACTGATTCATGTCATTCATGTTAAGATACTGTATTTTAGCCGAGCATGGTGATGCACGCTTGTAATTCCAGCATTTGGGAGGCTGAGACCGGAGGATCCGGGTTCGAAGCTAGCCTCAGCTACCTAGTGAGGCACTTCACAGCTTAGTGAGACTAGGTTTCAAAATAAAGAATAAAAAATAGGGCTGGGGGTGTAGCTCGGAGGTAGAATGCCCCTGAGTTCAATCCCCAGTACCGGAAAAAAAAAGATACTGTATTTTAACAGAGATATATTTATATTGATATCTTTTGCATATATTAACATTATGACTGTTTTTTAATTTGCTGGATTCTTTTTCTCAATGTATTTTTAATAATTGTTTAATGTTCTGTCTTTAGCAAACTAAACATACTATACTATTTCAAGTAAATCTCTTAAATCTTTAGCTTTTTGAAAATACAGCTTCATCATATGTCTACAACTTCATTTTGTACTGCAAAATTTATTAAACCACAGTCATTGTTTAGTGTATAGTTACAAGTTTTGGTCAGAGTTTTCAGTGGTAATCGAATCTGTCATTTTGATATACCATACTTTAGCTATACACTTCCTTCAAGGAGTACTTTTATAAATATAAATGTCATGTCACATTACACATAAACCGATTGCTAGTTTCACTCTTTTTATCATATAGTATTTGGAATTCTACTTACATTAAATGTCATAGCCTATTCATTTTCCTGTGTTGTTCTGTATTTTCTTAGGCCATGACTCCAAGACCTGTCAGTTCTTTGTCGCATGCTTTCATCTGCTCACTTGTCTTCGTCTCTTTCGTTACCCTCTGGTCCAGGCCCCTTCATCCACACCTGGATCCAACCAGTGGCCGCTCAACTGGTACCCAGCATCACCTCCTCCTTCTAGTCCTGCCTGCAAGGCAGAAGTGTCCCAGCTTGAAGCCCAGCTCTCTACCACCAAACCCCATTTTGTCTTTAGAATCTAGCTCAAGCTGGGAGTGGTGGCACACGCTTGTAATCCCAGTACTTGGGAGACCGAGACAGGAGGATTGCAGGTTTGAGCAATCCTCAGCAAGTAGTGAGACTCTCATCAACCTATTGAGATACTGTTTCAAAATAAAAATAAAAAATAGGGCTTGGGGTAGAATGCCCTAGGTTCAATCCCCAGTTACCCTCCCCCCCCCCCAAAAAAAAGATTTCAGCTCAAATATCACTCTCATGGTTCAATAATTTACTCTCCTCCAATCTACTGTTTCTTTCATAGCACATAACACAGTTTGTACATATATATGTAGTTATAAGATGAAAATAATATCTGTCTTATTCCCAGACTCTTAGGTTTCTGAAGGTAGGGACCACGTGTCTTCATTGTAGTGTTTTTTTCTAGTGTTTGGCACACAGCAGAGGTTCAATTAGTATTTGCCAAGTGTGTGATTAGATTAATGGCTATATCATCTTACCCCAGTATATTAACCAAAAATGTGTAGTCATTTATTTTTTACTGGTTATTAGATTGCTTCAGGTTTTAAAAATTATAACAATGTATCATGAATACATCAAATAACCATATAACTGGCTGTTGTAGTATGTACTTTTTTTTTTTTTTGCGGTACTGGGGATTGAACTCAGGGGCATTCTACCTCCGAGCTATACCCCCAGCCCCTTTTTATTCTTTATTTGAAACAGAGTCTCACTGAGTTGCAGAGTGCCTCACTAGGTAGCTGAGGCTGGCCGCGAACCCGGATCCTCCAGTCTCAGCCTCCCGAATGCTGGGATTACAAGCGTGCGTCACCACGCCCGGCTGTATGTACTTTTTTATAAGAATCTCTGCATAGAGAATTTACTGTGTTCACATTTTTTTTTGCGGGGGGAGGGGAGACCTTGGGAGAGGAAAGCAGGCTGTCAGATAAGCATATTTTCTGTCCACGTGAGATACTTTAAGCTCCACCGCTTCAAGTGACTACGAAGACTTAAAACAAATATTGGCAATGTAAATGAGTTTAAGAGGCAGACATTCAAAGCTCTTCACTAAAAATTAAATAAAACCTTTCAAAGAAGACCTTAAGATTAAATATAAAAGGCAACCTACAGTCATTCATTAAAATGAAGGTAGCATTCAAGGTTGAGCTGAGTGGGACATTTCAAGACTGTGGAAGAATGTTCTGTTTAATCACTCATATTAAACTTTTTCATTCAGAGATTTCTTTTTTTTTTTTTTTCCAGTTCCCAGTAGTACTGCTGTACTACTGAATTGTACTATTATGATTAGTACTATTAGTAGTACTAATTGTACCTCTGAGTAACACCCCAGCCCTTATTTTTTTGTTTTGAAATAGGGTCTTGCTAAGTTGATGAGGTTGGTCTAGAACCTGAGATCTTCTTGTCTCAGCTTTCCAAATACTGAGATTACAAGCATGGCCCACCATGCTTGGATAGAGGTTTCTTAAATAGAAAAACCTTTCCAAATATAAGTAGCCTTTCTCCCTTCTTTCTTTAAGCAAAGAGAGAGTAAAATAGGGGTAAATGAAAGCGGGCCAAGAGGGACAAATGGCTAAAAGTTGCTCAAGCCAGGCGTGGCGCCGTGTGTTTGTTGTCCCAGCTGCTGAGGAGGCTGAGACCCTGAGATCCTCGAGCAGGAGTTCAAAGCCAGCCTGGGCACCACAGCGAGACTCCGTCTCAGAAACAAAACAGAGCCGAGAGTGGTGGCACATGCTTGTAATCCCAGTAGTTGGGAGGCTGAGACAGGAGGATCACAGGTTCAAGGCCAGCCTCAGCAATTTAGTGAAGCTCTCTGTAATTTCATGAGACCCCATTTCAAAATAAAAAAATAAAATAGGGCTAGGGGTGGAGCTCAGAGGTAGAATGCCCCTAAATTCCATTCCCAGTAACTAACACACACACACACACACACACACCACGAAAAAAGAAAAGGGCTGAGGATGAAGCTCTGTGATAGATGCTTGCTTAGCTGCACAAGGCCCTGGGTTCTATCTGTAGCACCACAAACAAAACAAAATGAAAAATCCTCAAAAGTACAAATTTATCTTCTTTGGTCAAGTCATTAATTTTGACAAATGCTTATATTTTTCTCGTAATAAATGTGATCCGATTTGCCTTTTCTATGCGTCTTCCCTTTCCTGTGATTGTTGCATATGCAAGTTTGTAGGAGCTGAGATTCATTCCGATTAATCCTGCTCACCATCACCACCCCCTTTTTTTGTGGCTAAATTCCCACTTTACAAATGATTTTTTTTAAAAAACAAATTTGAAATGATGATGATTTCCCCTAATATGTGCACCATGAAGGATTATCTAAAATAAATCTTGCTTTGAGCATCTGGGTTTTTCCCCCTTTTTTTCTCTTAGTCTGAAGTCAAACAGTATTTTCCTTATTATTAACAGCAGATGTGTGGTTAAAAAAAACGAAACAAAACAGAACACGCACACATTTTTTGGTGGTACAGTTTCAAATATAAATTCTAGGTCAATGTCCTGTTTAGATTGTGTATACAAATTGAGGCCTGAGAAACAGTTGACGAACTCAACATTTGCTTGTAGAGAGCTGAGCTGAAGGAGTGTTTAGACTGTTGGCAGAAAGCAGATGTAGAGCGCAGATGTGCAGCTCCTCTCCTTGCCTTCATGATTGTTTTGTTTTTGTTTTTGTGGTGCTGGGGATGGAACCCAGTGCCCTACCACTGCGCAATACCTCCAGCCTCCTTGAATGGTTTTGAAAAGTTGTCTTAGAAATATCCAGGACACTTTCTGAGTTTGTTTCTTGACACTAGCTGGCCATGGGTCTACAAATAATTTAAGAGTGTGCTGTGTATGAAGCATGCTAAGAAGAGAGCTCATCCCCACCGCTGGGGGTGTGAGGGTGAAGTTGTAAGGTCAGGTTTTCTGGTGTTTTGCCACCCTCTGAAAGCTGTTTGCTGCTGGATGTTTTTACATATTATAATAAAGAAAATTAGAGAAAATTCATCTCAGCTCTGTAGCATGAACTGCTTTCTCTCCGTTGTTTTAACTGTGTGTTTACTTTTCTGTTTCAGTTACTAGTGGCACTCTAGCCTTGGGGTTGGGCTGGTGGTTGATGTGGGCACACCTGCTCGGTGGTGTGGGCAGAAAGCCTTTGTTATACTTCTGTTCATCATTTCTTAGCCTCTTTACTCCTATCATTTTTTATGTAGCAGTTTTATATTTTCATGTAGTTAAATCTGTGGTTCTTTTTCTTAGTTTATTTCTTATGAAAAATCTGATGACTGATTAGTTTGCTTTCTCTTATTTTAAATTTAAAAGTTATTTAGCACTTTACACTACCTGGCTTTACTTTGACCCGAAATGTAGAGTACATTTGATTTTTTTTCTCTCCTTCTAATTGGCTAATCAGTTAGCAGTGTTTACGAAATGATACTTCCCATCTCTCTTGTCTTGATGACGCCTGCTTTACCACAGAAGCCATCTTTCCCTGCATTTGGGTCTGCTTCCGTGTTTTCTCTTGGTCTAGATATCCATTTTTATTTGAGTGAATGTAATTGAGTTTCTTGCTTTGTAAATTGTTATTATCTGGTAAAACACAGATTCTACTTCCTCTAGTTCTTGTGTATGATGGAATATTCTTTTATATTCATTCATGCCTCTGGCTGGGTTTCAGTTGAAATTATATTAAATGTATAAATTGACATAAAGATAATTGACATGATCGTAACATTTAGCTTCCCTTCCTAGGATCACAGCATGATTATTCATTTATGTAATCCTTCTTTTAATTTTCACAGTAGGTCTTACAGGTCTCTTGTTAATGTTTAATCATTTCAAAGCGCTGAATGATTAATTGTGGGCTGGCAGTCTTTGTGTTCAAGATCCTGAAGGAAACCAACTCTCATATACTCTCTTCCCAGATTACACAGCCTGTACCTCTTGGAACTATTCGATACTGGCAGGCAGCCTTCATTATTCATTTGCATAAAGTTTGAAAGAGGGATTGTCTAAGTTGCTTTCTTTTTATTTTGTGATTATTTTCTATAAAAAATGTGTTCTGGTAAAATGCTGTTACATTTCTGCTATGATTTAGCAATGTTTTTGAAAGAAAATTTGCAGCAAATTTGATCCTACTTTTCATCTGACTTACAAAAGGGATGTAGGGCATTCCAGGGGTCTTGGGGACGGGGCAGTGGCCCTGAAGCCAGCAGTGCCTGGCTTGTCGGCCTGATGAGGTCTATGATAACTTGGAACCGACTCCTTAGCTTTTCTGTATTTGAGTTAGTCTAACTCTGGAAATTTAGGGGAGATGGAGATAAGGATAAATGCTTGTTTTATAAAGCCAAATCATATGTGAAATTCTTTGTGTGTGAATAAAGCAATAGTCTTAAAGTCTATAATGCCTTAGAAACTAAACTCCTGGCCTGAACACACCTCAAATAAGTATTGTGTCTATTTTAGAAAAAGCACTCACACAAGAATGATGTCACTTGATTGACCCACAAGCCATCTTCCTCTCCCCTTTCCCAGTCAAACCCATACATGTCCTGTGTTCTGCATGGTTTTCTCAGTATGGAACTGACCGGACCTCGGTCCAACTGGACTAGGAGCCGATGTAGAGTGTACTGAGTGCTTTGAAGGCAGGGCTTTGTCATCCTGTCGCTACAGCTCTAACCACCTGCTTGACCAAGGTTGCAGTCAAAGAGGTGAATGAGTGACTATTGAAGGACACTTGAGAAAGGGGTGTGTGTGTGTGTGTGGTGCTGGGGATGGAACCCAGGAGCCTTCTGCCTCTGGCCTACACCCTCAGTCCTATTTTTATTTTTTATTGGGAAACAGGGTCTAGCTAAGTCCTGACTAAGTTGCTGAGGCTGGCTTTGAACCCACGGTCTTCCTGTCTCAGACTTCCAAGTACTGGGATTACAGGCATGCACCACCATGCTCAGCATTGAGAAAGATTTTAGCTGTGGGAATGAATGAATGAATGAGTGAATGAATTTATTTATTTATTATTTTTTGCAGTACCAGGGGTTGAACTTAGGGGCATTCTACCTCCAAGCTACACCCCTAGTCCTATTTTTTATTCTTTATTTGGAAATGGTCTCACTAAGTTGCAGAGGGTCTCAGTAGCTGAGGCTGGTCTCAGTAATGAACCCAGATCCTCCTATCTTAGCCTCCCAAGTACTGGGATTATAAGCATGTGCCACCATTCCTGGCTGAATTGATTGATTGGTACTGGGTACTAAACTCAGGGGCATTCTACCTTCAAGCTACATCCCTAGCCTTATTTTATTTTTAAAAGAGGGTCTTGCTAGGTTACTGGGAGTTTGACTGCTTGCTGAGTCTGTCCTAGAACCTACGGTCCTTTTGTCTCAGCCTCCCAAGTACTGGGATTTTAAAGGTGTTTGGATCCCTCCCACCACCACCCGTTCTCATGCCCGGCCCTTCAGGAAACAGCCCAGCACATAGGAGTCACCTGTGGCAAGGCTGTGTGGAACCCCTGCCTGGTCCATTCTTTCTTTTCTCTCAGCTCTGGCTTCTTACTGTCTCTGACACTAGAATCCTAATGAATTGACTAAAATTCACATAGACCCAATGTCATCTTGAAAATACACTGAATTATTAACTAAAGCATGTAATGTTTCCACTCCCCGTACCACCTTTGGGAATTCTTAAACTTAGTTGACAAGGGGGCTTTGTGGCATTAGTTTTTCTAAGGAAAACCTTTGGGAAATACAGTTGGCCTCTGCAGATTCAACTGTCTAAACTGAAGCAGGAAGATGACCTAAGCTGAGGAGTTCAGGGCCAACTGGGCAACATAGTAAGACCTTGTCTCTTAAAAAAAATGCATCTGTATTGAATATGTACAGATTTTTTGTCATTATTCCCTAGACAATATAGTATAATGACTGTTTACATAACATTTTTATTGTATTAGATATTATAAGTAATCCAGAAGTGACTTAAAGTATATAGGAGGAGGTGCATGAATTATGCAAATACTGTGCCATGCTATATAAGGGACTTCAGCATCCTAGATTTTGGTATCCTTGGGGGTCCTGGAGCTACCCAGATACAAGGGGACGACTGTACTGTTCTTATAATTTTTTTTTTTGGTACTAGGGATTGAACCCAGAGGCATTCTACCTCCGAGCTACACCCCCACCCCATTTTTACTTTTTGTTTTGAAACAGGGTCTCATTAGGTTTCTGAGAGTCTCACTACGTTGCTGAGGCTGGCTTTGAACCTGCAATCCTCTTGCCTCAGCCTCCCAAGTACTGGGATTACAGACATGCACCTCCACGCCTGGCTTCTAATGGCATTTAGAGGCATTTATTAGAGGATCTTCGAGGTTGCATGTAGGGTCCTTCTGCTCCACCAGGTGGCATCTGTTGCTGCTGTGTGTGCTGGTGGAACTGAGTTGAGAACATAAAAAGTGTCTTCTTCCATACCCTTACTTATGAGTAAAGCTTTTCTGGGGCACTTTTTGTTAGATTGTGAAATTGTATACATCAAGAGATCTGGAGGAAAGGGTTTTCTTACCCTTTATATGACATTTTTAAAGGCTTTGGGAAAATGGGACTGCCAAGCAAGGCTGACCTGGAGATAGCGTCATTTGTTTTCTTGGGTCTTTGGCCAGGGCCTCGGGCTCAAAGTTCTCTGTTAGGGTGCAGGCTGCAGGACCACTTGGTTTTCTCAAATAATTTCTTTGGCTATTATGTTGTCACTCATGGAGAGAGCTCTTTCTTTTTTTTTTTTTTTTTTTTTTTTTTGTGGTACTGGGGATTGAACTCAGGGGCATTCTACCTCTGAGCTATACCCCCCGCCCTATTTTTTTATTCTTTATTTTGAAACCGAGTCTCAGTAAGTTTCGGAGTGCCTCACTAGGTAGCTGAGGCTGGTCGCGAACCCGGATCCTCCGATCTCAGCCTCCCGAATGCTGGGATTACAAGCGTGCGCCACCACGCCCGGCGAGAGAGCTCTTTCTAAGTGTCAGCTTGCATTCTGAATCTCTGGGTGCTCACTCATACATTAGCAATTCCAAACTGACTGTCTCCATACCTAAAACTGACTTTTGAAGTATATTACCTTGTGTGTGTGTGTGTGTGTGTGTGTGTAAAACCTGGCTGCCTCTGAGCTACAACCTCAGCCCTTATTTTTTGTTTTTGGTACTGAGGATTGAACCCTGGGGGCATTCTACCTCTGAGTTACACCCCCAGCCTTTTTTTTTTTTTCCAGTACTGGGGATGGAACCCAAAGGCATTCTATCTCTGAGCTACACCCCCTGTCCTATTCTTTTAATTCTTTATTTTGAAACAGGGTCTCACTAAGTTGCAGAGAGCCTTACTAAATAGCTGAGGCTGGCCGTGATCCTCTGGTCTTAGCCTCCCAAGTACTGGGATTACAAGTGTGTGCAACCACGCCCGGCTTATTTTTTTATTTTGAAATAGGGTCTTTCTAAGTTTCTGAGGCTGGCCTTGAACCTGAGATCCTTCTATCAGCCTCTCAAATATTAAGATTACAGGCATGTACCACCGGCCTAGTTTATATTGCCATTATTTTTAGCAAAGAACTCCTCATTATTTCTTGGTAGATGCTTTATTCTCATTGTGTGTGTGTGTGTGTGTGTGTGTGTGTGTGGTGATGGGAATTGGACCCATGGGCATTCTACCTCCAAACTACATCCCCAGCCCTATTTTATTTGTTATTTGGAAAAAGAGTCTCACTCAGTTGCTGAGCACCTCACTAAGTTGCTGAGGCTGACCTCAAACCTGTGATCCTCTAGTCTTAGTCTCCCAAGTACTGGAATTACAGGTGTGGACCACCACACCCAGCCTGACTTTTTTTTTTTTTTTTTTTTTTTTGTGGTACCTGAGATTGAACCCAGGGGCATTCTACCTCCGGGTTACACCCCCAGTCCTATTTTTTATTCTTTATTTTGAAACAAGGTCTCACTAAGTTGCAGAGGGCCTCACTAAGTAGCTGAGGCTGACCACAAACCCAGATCCTTCTGTCTCAGCCTCCCAAGTACTGGGATTAAAAGGGTGCGTCACCACGCTTGGCTCTGACTCATTTTTTTTAAGCTGTTTAAATGCTGCTGCATAAGAACTAAGGCCAAAAAAGAGACTCCTAGCACTTGAGGTTGGAATCAGAGGCATGATTTCGTAGTTCAGTAAATGCTGGAGGATCTGCTGTGTGCCCCAGTCATATAGATGACTAAAGCTCATTCTCTGCTCTCAGCAGGCGTGCTCACGGTGAGTGTGGCTGCAGGTCTGTGGCAGGCTTCCCTGGAGGGTGGAGGCAGGAGACTGCTCAGGGGAGCTGGTGCCCAGGATGGGGAGGGTTTCCCAGGAGAACAAAGCTTCCAGGTCAGTGCGTGAGCGCCTGCAGTGGGGAAGGTGGTGTGTGTCTTCTTGTGCTTTGGCTGCAGAAAGCTCAGAACCAAATTGTTGATAGCTATTTGATTCACTGAACCCATGTATGTAAAAATTACGCCATTTCCACTTTCTAATTGTTTTGTGATACATTCTACCTTTCATAAGCTGTCCTGTTTCGGGCCTTATTAGCATGTATGTCGGTCCTATTTCTTGAAAAAACTTTTTTTCCTCATATTTGGGAATGAAGACTCCCAGACAAAGAAACAAAAGCATTAAAATCTTTGGGAAAAAAGTCTTAGTGATCACATAATAAAGTCACAAGTTAGTTTATTTATTTATTTATAGTGGTATTGGGGATTGAACCCAGGGGCATTCTACCTCCGAGCTACACTCTCGGTCCTATTTTTTTTTATTATTATTTATTTTGAAACAGTATTTTTGTTTGTTTGGTTTGTGTGTGTTTTTTTGTTTTTTGTTTTTGCAGATATTGGGATTGAACCCAGGAGCATTCTACCTCCAAGCTACACCCTTAGCCCTATTTTTTTATTCTCTATTTTGAAACAGGGTCTCACTAAGTTGTGGAGGGCCTCACTAAGTCACTGAGTCTGGGCGAGAACCCGGATCCTCTGGTGTCGGCCTCCCAAGTACTGGGCAAGTACTGGGATTACAAGCGTGTGCCACCAGACCCAGCTTAAGTCACAAGTTTAGTCAGTCACAACTCCAGGCAGACACTCAGTTTTGGTCTGTCCTTGGCCACATGTAATACACAGTTAAACACGACATCTGATATTTGGGCACTTTGGTGAGCCAGGCACTTTGTCTGGATGGTCCAGACTTCACTGCTACCCTTTGAAGTAGGAACTGTTCTTATCCCAGTTTTACAGATGAGGAAACACCCTCTGAAGAGGTTGTTAAGTTACTAGGGGTCAAGGTGGTAGGCAGGATAAGGGCTTCCCAAGAAGTCTACTTCCTAACCCTTAAATCTGTGAATATGTTGTTACATGCCAAGGAGACATTATGTTGCCAACCTAAGTTGCTAACCAATAGACCTGGAGCTAGGGAGATTACCCGGGTTACCTGAGTGGGCCTGTTGTAATCAGAGGGATTTTTCAAAGTAGAGTTGGGAGGCAGAAGAAAGAGTGCTGGGGTGTGAGAAGCACTTGTCTAGCCACCGCTGCCTGTGAAGACGGATGGAGGGGCTACAGCCAAGGGTATGTGGGCAACTTCTGGATTCTCTCTGGAGCCTCCAGAGGAGTGTTCTGTGTTGACTGGGCAGGGCTGATTTTAACTCAGTGAGACTTATTTTCGACTTCTGACCTCCAAAACTGTAAGATGAATCTGTGTTGTTTTAAATCTATGGTAATTGGTTACAGCAGCAGCAGGAAACTGATACAGCCACACAGCGGTAAATGAAGGAGCTGAGATAGGAGCCCAGGCCCTTGGTCCTGAGTTCACCTCTTCCAGCCCTGCCCCATTCTGCCTCTTGCCCCTGTTCTCCACTGGGATGAGGCTAGTGGTCCGATAAGATGATTTCCTCCTGGCCTTGCCTGTGATACTGCTTTAAATGTTATGCTTTTTCCCTGGCTTATATCTACCTTGCTCATTTTCCAAGGCCTAGTCAAAGACCTGTGGAGTGATTAAGTACTGCCTCACTAGCATGATGTCTCAGATACGGTGGGCAACAGATGGAGACCTTCATACCACCAGCCTCCCTCTTGGAACTCCTATTGCATGAATAGCCTGTGTCTTCCACTCTGGAGCTTGTATCATTTTCTGGTTTTCCCTTGGACTTTAGTGAAATCTTCCTATCAAGAAGTTCCTACAGACAGGGACCAGCTTTTCTGAGAAGTCATTTCAGTGGCAGGCATCCTGTTGTGACCCTGGTCCAGTTACCCCTTCTTACTGCTCTTCAGGTTCCCGTCTGAAGCTTAAGGGGCCTCTGCTCTAGTTGCCTGTAAGGGACGCTTTGGGAGTTGAGAATGGTTTTTACATCTTTATAGGATTCTTTGGAAGTAAAAAGATCAGGTGATAGATGGTCAAGCCGACCCTGGTGTTTAGACCACAGAACAGCCTGAAAGGGGAAGAGGATTTCTAAGCAGATGTTTAGACTATTAAGCCCTTCTCTGAGGGTGAAAAGAAAGGAATGTAAATGAAATGTATACAAGGGATGTATTTGAATTGACGACTTTAATATTGTGTTTTAGTATTTATTAAATGAGAATAGCTGGTGTGAGGGTGTATATTTTACTGTCATGTTAAGTATATGATAATGCATATTTGGCTCTATAGTTTATTTTCTCCTAAAATAATGTGTTTGGAACTACATTTTTCTTTCTCTCCTGCTTAACTCACAAGAAAGAAAAAACCCTTCTAGCCAAGATGTTGCGTGTTTTTACTGAGCAGCATCTTGGCAAGCACCAGAATGTATCTGTGGTGCCCAGCTGCCAGATTTTTTTTTTCTTCTGGATAATTGCTTTGTGCTTTATGTGAAGAATTTTGAAAATATACAAACTTCAAAGTCACATTTCTAGGGGGAATTGCAAGCAATAGCAGTAGTTTATACATTGAAAACAAGCATTTCTGTAATCTGTTTATTTCTTTGAAGTTTTTTTTGTTTGAAGTTGTTTTTTTTTTCCATTTTGTTGGATGTATTTATCTTTGGAAATGTATAAAGTTATTATCTAGTATCAATATTTTAAAAGCAAATCACTATGAAAATGTTTAGTAATGTTGGAGGTGTTTTTAATCCTTTTTTATATAATTCTATTGTTTTCTTTTTTCTGACTTGTTCAAAACTTTAAAGAGTGAAGTTAATAAAAATGACAAAGTATAAGCTGGATGCAGTGTCACACACCTGTAATCCAAGAACTTGGGGGGCTGAGACAGGAGAATCATAGGTTTGAGGCTAGCATGCAGAAACTTAGTGAGATCCTGTCTAAAAATAAAAAATGACAGTCGAATGTCCCTGGATTCAGTTTCCAATACCAAAAAAAAAAAAAGATCGAGTATAGAATAAAATGAGGATTGTTTCCAAGCAGATTCGCCTGTTGTGGTGTCAGTATTTCCCAGTGTAAGAAAATGAGAGACATTTCCCCAGGAAGTGATTTCTTAGTCATGTTGATTAAATGGTATGTGAGTTAATCTATTGGTATTTACTTTTTTTAAAGTATATTGTGGTTTGTTTGTTAGCAGTTATCTTTATGAGGTTTTTTTTTAACCTTATATTGCATTTTTATTTTGTGATCCCTGAGAAACTGGCTTATACAGCAGTCCCAGATAGCAGATGGTCAGCTTCATCTGAAGCCCTTGTTCAGCTGTCGTGTGTTCCCTCTTCCAGGTATTAGTAGATACCTTATTTTGAGCATTCCAGGGGCTGTAGGCCCATGTGTATAGTTAGAGGCACAGGGTCTAGAGCCTCACCTTTTCTTTTATGAAGGAGACAGGTAGGCGAGGGGATGGCACATCCTAATAATAATTGTTCTCTGTTCTTGGAGGGATTTTCATGAAAAAATCCAGGAAGCATTGTCTAATGTATCCTTCTCAGATAGTTGCCCATTGTTAGACTTAAATCTGCTGGTAAGTCTCAGCCTGATTTTCTTCCTGAGATAAGTAAATCAGCAATGCAACTTTACTATCCTAGTGTAGTCCAGTGGAAATTAAAATGTAAACC
>PVLC010023996.1:0-25110 GCA_004027655.1 Graphiurus murinus
TTAATAAATGACAGAAAAGAGGAAAGCATTTCAGATCACAGAGTGGCAGATAGATTAGTATGGTTAAAGACAGAGGTATGATTAGTGAGAGAGAATGAAAATGCCTTATGCTAGAGTTTGTACTTTTTTACCCGTTTAAACATTTTAGGAGACATCACCAGTACCCTTCCAGTCTATCTTCTGTAAATAAAGAGACCAACCGTAATACTGTTGGAGAAATCCAGCCCAAAATAGGTAGAACAGAAAAGAAAAAAGGAATGTAGTATGAGAGATAAGAAGAGAAAGAATAAGATGAATTGTATTGCTCTCAAGGAAAAAAGGAACAGGAGTTTTTTCATATCACTGTTGAACTCAGATTGAGGCTACATAAGGCAAGCTGCCTCCATAAAAACAGTTGCCTTTTATGACTTAAAACTACCTAGCAGCCATATCTTAAACCCATAGGAGCTCAGGGTATGTATAGCTTAGTGGTAGCATGCACAAAGCCTTAAGCTCTATCCCTAGCACTGCCAAGAAAAATATACCATTGACTACAAGTTAACATTTCTTCCCTTATTTTATGTATCAGAGGAATAGAATAAAGTGCTGCTCTTGGAATCTAGACCTTTGGAAAATTTGTCTTTACTGTGGAAACCGTTTGTCCCCATACCTTTCTTAGGTTGTGTGTCTCTCTCACTTTATTAATGATACTCTGCTACATTTTCCATATGTCTTGTCTCCCCTAGCTCAGTTATGGAAGGAAAGGAAATGTTGCTTGACCAATATTTATTGAATGAATAAATGGAATCCTTTTAAAGAGACTGTTAGCAAAAATACTGATCTGAGATTTCATATTCTCCCTGGGCCTTGCTCTGGTGCTAAAGTTTGAACTGCCCTTAGAGGAAGAAAAAAGTGACATAAATGTTTAGCTATATTTAGACAGAAGTAATCAATTATGCAAGATCTCCCTTGGTTTTATTTTAACTTAACCCTTGTGAATACTTCACAGAAATACACAAATAGAAGCAAATAAAACTATACAGTCAAACTAAATATCCAGCAGATACAACAAGTAGTCAGAAGTTCAAAGATGGGTAAGTTGTTACATGGATGATGAGGTTTGCATGATCAAAGGGGTAACTAACACACACACACACACACACACACACATCAACCTGGGATTAACACACATTCTAGGTTTTTTTTTTTTACATAATAAAAAAATTCATAATCTATAAAATGGTTGAAAGGGTAACATGCAATGATCAGTACAATGACCAGAAGTATTTACTGAATTTAAACTATTTACTGTTGTAAACATTTAACAAAAGCATTATGAGATCTAAATAGTCTTTGACAATTCCAACAAAATAAGTGGTATGTTTAAAAAATAAAGCTGATGAGCAATAGATCCATTCTATATATTTTTTTTCAACAGTTCCAAAAGAGAAGTTGCACAGTATTTAAAAAAAAAAAAAGTATACAGCAAAGATTGTTCCTATTATAATGGGAAACTCTGGAAACTGTAAATACAAATTAAGTCATTGAACAGTCAAATGGTCATATTCCTAAACAAGGAATTATAAGAACAGTCTGAAATCCAGTTATACTCAATTGTCAATAGAGAATGCTTTTTCTTGTCAGTTGATTTCATAGTTCTTTTTCCAAGAGACAGCAATACTTTGGCAATTGGGTGTATTGAAAATATATTTTCAAAGTTTAAGACAGTCATAGTTTTTGTTTGTTTTGTTTTTTGTGTGTGAAAGGTGATCTGTACACCAAGGCTCAGAGTTTGGTAAAGATTCCGTGTGGAAAAAGTGCAAATATCCTGCACAGATAGCTTACAAAGTTGCTGGCAGTTATTTACCAGTAGAATCTTGAGTTTCATTTGCATAGCTCACACATCACTGGAATGTGGAAAGGTGTGCTATTTTTTGGCAAGAGCAAAGGAGATATACTGATGTGAATTACCATTGGGCATGCTGACTCCATGCAGAACACCAGGGCGAGGGCTGCTACCTGACATCATTGGTTTTTGTATACTGGTTTTGTTTTTGTTGAAGCAATTCTGTTATAGCCAGAAGCTTTTTCAGTACATGCTAGACAGAAGGAAATAAAGTGTGAAAATAATTAGTAAATAAATGAAAGCTTAATCTGAAGTGTTAGGATGGGGAACCTTATTTTGAAAACACCCATATCAAAGCAAAAATTCATAAAATAATACTAACAGTATATTCAAAGCATAAAATTTTGAGTTTCTATTTTTTAGACCTTCACTACCTATCTTTGACTGTAACCAAGATAGAGAATTTTTTTAAACCTACAAGTGTAGAAATTAGTGTGCATTCTGCTATCTTGCCAGAACAGTCTCTCGGATAGGTCATAGTAATCTTTTTTTTTTTTTTTTGCGGTACTGGGGATTGAACTCGGGCATTCTACCTCTGAGCTACAGCCCCAGCCCTATTTTTTTATTCTTTATTTTGAAACAGGGTCTCACTAAGTTGCAGAGGGCCTCACTAGGTAGCGGAGGCTGGCTGCGAACCTGGATCCTCCGGTCTCAGCTTCCCAAATGCTGAGATTACAAGCATGCGCCACCACGCCCGGGTAGGTCACAGTAATATTATCAGAAGACATACTGAAAGTATGAAATCAGTCATTAAGGTTTCTTAAGACTATTACCTAAACATGGCAATAAAAACTTGAGGATTCTAGAATCTCAGGTTGAAGAAAACTCAGAAGCACCAAACTCAGTGATTAGATTTCCTCTGCAAAATCCCTGCCACATGGTTATCCAGTGCAGTACACTCTTATCTTGAAACCATGTAAGAAATTAGTCAAGAGGTATGCAGTATGTATCCTTATTCCAGCTATGGCCATTCATTTTGTTCTCTTCCCCAAGACAAGTCCTTTCAAATTTCTGGTACTTTTTTGAGTAATATTCCATCTGTATCTGTTTGATCTGGATAGGAACACTAGTTGGTATTAGTAAATTCTGCTAAGTGTGAACTGTGGTCCACTTGCATTTAATCTTTGTAAGAGCTTGTTAGAAATGCAGTTTTCAAGGCTATACCCCAGAATCTCTGGCTATGGAAGCTGAACTACCTATTTTTATCAATTTTTCCAATAATTCTCATACATTTCACAATTTGAGAATCACTCTGGCCAGGCCCTATAATGTTTGAATGAGACAGTAACTAAAATTTTAAAAAACATGGACCTCACTTTCCATTTCACGTCAGAAAAATGTATCAACACTTTCATTTTCCAGTAGTTACTATTTTAGATTGAGAAAGAAGATTTGGTATTTTGCAGTATCAAAAGTGTATCATCAGCCGGGCATGGTGGTACATGCTTGTAATCCCAGTACTTGGGAGGCTGAGAAAGGAGTTTTGCAGGTTTGCAGCCAGCCTCAGCTTGTGTGGCCCTCTGCAACTTAGACCCTGTTTCAAAACAAAGAATAAAAAAATCGGCCCTTTACTCGTGTCTGCTGAAATCTTTTTGGATGATGATTTAAATTCTTAAAGTAACTAATAAAATATGGACCAAAATTTAGACACTTATTACATCTCAGATGACCTTATCGATGATATGCTGCACAAATGCTAATGAAACAACGCTAAGAGTGGCTGGCAAAAACCTACCTGCTGTGCACCCCGCTCATTACTAAGCGTTCGCAGTTCATCTGAATGAGCCACACAAATCTCATGCAATGCAGCTAAATCACGGGACAAGTCAGTTCTAGAATGTTCTGTAGTGTCCGGAAGCTCAGGTACATTCTTTAAAGAAATCATAAAACTGCATTTAGAAATACAAATCTTTATATACTCTTCTGAAATGAATATAATGGTATAGTGGGTTAAATTTTTAACAACAGTCTCTTAAAATTTAATAAATTTCAACATTTCTTTTAAAAAAAATCTAAGGATGCTTTTGAAATACTACACTTAATGTTGTAAGTTCTGATAAAGTATAAGTTTTATAACTTCTGTATTCACATTCACATGAAAGCCAGGTTCCATTTTCTTCTATAGCACCTGCAGAATAAGGTACAATGTTACCATTATCCTAAAACAACAGGCTTCCTATATCTGTAAAGAGTTGTTTGGTTTTTTTTTCAAAACTGTAACATATACTAAATGCAATTTAAACAAATACTGAGCTAATGTAGTTTGTCTAAATTGATCAACATGTATGTAGGAAGTACATTATCAAAGTGCAATAAAAACCTGTCAAGTTTATAGTTGTGGATTATGTTCAGAACAATTGCTGAGAGAATAATTAGTGTTAATTATGGCATCTCTAAGTAAGGTTCATGGAATAATTCAGTCATTATATGAAGTGTATAGTACTTTTTACATTAGTACTAAATGAGCTTTGATTACCAATAATTTTCTATAAATCCATTCTTCTCCTTGATGTTTGTTATATATATTCCTAAAAACTACAAAAGTTTTTTTTTATTAGAGAAATACAATTAGGCTGAATAGACTCTTACTAACTCAGTTATTCATTTATTCATCCGGTGACTATAGGATCACAGACATGAAAAATACTAGTGTTTGCCTTCAGGGAGCTTACAGTTTAGTAGAGGATAAAAGAGTAATCATATCATAGTTATATCTTATACATAGAGGGAATTTAGGAAGAAGAACAGAGAATGTTTGAGGTGAATCTTCAAAATGAATTTGATTTATAAGGTAGTAAAGGAATAGAGGAGTATAAGGAAACCTAAGGAGTATTAGAATATTGCTAGACTGTGCTGAGTAGGGGGGAAAGGACTACAGATATTTATATTTGTATTTATGGAAAAGAAATAGAGTCCCAATCATGAGTCTAAAAATGTAGAAATATGGTTTAAGATAAATTAGCCTTAAACATTGAGCACACATTTCCCAAACAGCTATATAAACATAATTGTAGTTGAAAAAAATTTTACTACTCACTCACTAACTATATTTCATCATAACTAGAAACAGCTTCAAAATCTTCCAGGAGTTCACATATAGAAACACAATCGATATTTGTAACTCCTGCCCCTTTATTTCTCAATTTTCTTATAAATATGAAGCTATGCTGTAAACAATTTCTTACACACTAGCTTTTATACCTGAGATTGCAAGATAGGGGCCTGGTGCAGTTCTGATTTGTGTGCCATAGTGGTGTGGTGGTTGCTGACTTTTGGGGGTTTTTTTGTGGTACTGGGGATTGAACTCAGGGGCATTCTACCTCCGAGCTACACCCTCAGCCCTATTTTTTATTCTTTATTTTGAAACTGAGTCTCACTAAGTTGCGGAGTGCCTCAACTAGGTAGCTGAGGCTGGCCGCGAACCCCGATCCTCCGGTCTCAGCCTCCGGAATACTGGGATTACAAGCATGCACCACCATGCCCGGCCTGACTTTTGTTTTTAACTGCAAGAACAAGGGGACCTCAGTCTCCTAATTAGCCCTCCCTAATGTCATATGCTCTGGCTTGATTCACATACATGTTACTCTTCTAGTTTCTCTCTATATAAACTGCATCAATTCAATCTGATTCAATCTCTTAAAAAAAAACCTATACAATCCAGGAAACTTAAGCTTATTAAGCAATGCAGGGTCTTCTTAGGAATTATATCCTGTATTTTAATTTTGTAATGACAATTATTTACAAAAGTCTAGGCATAGGTAGTCACAATTAATGAAGCATACACAAAATCCACATATTTTATTCCTAGAAAAGCCACAAGAAAACTCATTCTCCACTATTTACATATTTAACCTGGTCAGAACTGGAGATTATCTATCTTGTTTCAAATCTAATAGTAGCAAGCAAAGCAAAAGCTAAAAAGACAACAGAATGTCACAGTTACTGACAGGGAATAGCTAAGAGGACAATGAATAGCAAGTCAGGAACTAAAAAATTACACACGTAGTCTGAAAGCCACAATACCATATGCTTGGCACAGACCATTCAGTGTAAGAATAAAAGGATGCAAAATCATTCTAAAAGTTGTTGAACTACAGATCTCAAAGTACTTGCATATTATATACGTACCCCAAGTTCATCTAAAAACATAATCATACGATGTTTGTTGCTTTTGATGAATGGATTGACACCTTCCATGTATGGCTCCTAAAAATAAAACAGCTTACTGTATGTAACAGATATAATTGACCTATATATAATAAGAACTATTATGTGTAGCAAGAAAAATTTAGCCATCAGTAGCCACCCACAAAAATTAATCACATGACAATATTTTCCTTGGACTAAAACAGCTATGCTGAAGAACTGAGGTATTTTTAATGAAATAGAATTTAGTAGACATAAATTACTGATATGTATATTCAAAAGCTGTTACCAAAAAAACATCTATAAGTTAGACTCTAGTAGGCATTATAGGGAATCAAAGTATAGTGTGACAAGGACCACAGTGTGAAAATATTCATAATCTGTCTCAGGATTCTGATAAATTAAAAAATATATATATATATGTAAATTCCTTCGTACTAAAACCTTATGGTGCTTAAAATATGCTACAAAACAGTAAAAGATTCATATTAACACAAGTCTTGTGTGATGGACTGCAGATTTTGAACTCAGTACTTCTGAGCTACACCTACAGTCCTTTTTTATTTTTATTTTGAAACAGGGTCTCAAACCTGAGATCCTCTTGTCTCAGCCTCCCAAGTACTAGGATTACAGGCATGGCAATTCCAAAAAGACAAGAAAGTCAGTCTCTAAGAGTGATGAAATAATGAAACACAAAGTAACATTATGCCTGTCAGATGGGCAAACATGTAAAAGGGTATCTACCAGGGGTATGGCAAGGCTGTGGGGAGCAAAAAAGCCTACAGTAATCTTATAAGAGGAAAGCCTAAAACACATTTACTTCAATTAGTAATCCCAGTTCAAAGTTTAGGAAGTAAATGATCAAGTATGAAAAGAAATGTATAAAAAGATAACAACATGTATAAAAAATGTGTAACAGTGATAAATTGAGCTATCTAAATATCCAAAAGTTATTTATTCACAGGTATGGTATGGTAATAAACTTTCACATAAGTGGCAAAAGCAGGTAACAGTATAATCCTAACCAGAAATTTAACAATTATCATCCTTATTTAGTACAATCATGTAGAACTCCACCTGCATTTTAACATTTATCATCAATTTTTACTGTGACATAAGTAATGAAATGACTTTACATCTAAAATATACATCATGATATTTATATTTAAAAGCAGAAGAATCTGAACATATTGAATCTTCAGAAATTTTTCTATAATGAATAGCTAAAATGATAGTTTTTTAAGTTACTGAATAAAATGCAAAATCTAAAGATATTTTAAATATCCAAGTTATTCTTATGAAACTTCTATTAAAATTTTATTTAAGTTCTATTTTATGGTTTTTATCATGGCAATATTTCATTCATAAACTACATTTAAAGTATCAAAAAAAATTTTTTTTTTACCTTAGCTCCAAATTCCACAAGATTTGCCAAATTCTGCACAGATTTAGCCACTAGTATCAGTGTTCTTGCAGCAATAGGAGATGGGGAGTCTATAAGAGAATTTGCCACAGCTAATGACACTAACTCCAAAGATAGTTCCAGGTATAACCATGATAAATTTACAGTTATAAGTGGTTTTTTTTATTATTAGAACTAAGAGTGTTGAAGACCTGTTCAAAAGAGCTTAAGTTAAAAGGGAAAATATGAATATACTTACTGGTGCTTCTAGTTTTTTTGAAGTGGGTACTGCAAAGCCCAGTAATTCCCAAATGGTTGATGATATTTAAGAATACTTCAAATTGTCAAAATACTTTTTTTTTAATTGTTAAAATGACTGTCACTCCACATATTTCGGGATAATTCACATTAATTTCACTCAGATTAGCAATTTGCAATCTGAGCAATTCCCTACTCCCAACATTATTTGCAGTCTACTATCTAAAAATAACTCACTTTAAAGATTAAGAACAAAGATAGTCTGGGATCTCTGCTTTATGTTGAAGAGAAAAACAAGAAATTTATTAATGAACTTTTAATGTATTTTAAATCTCAGGAAACATTTCCCTATAAAACATAAATAGTGGAATGTAGATGAAAAATATTAAAGGCTATTAAATATAAGCCCTGATCCTGATAATTACTTAACATAAAAATCCTACAAGTAGTCTGCCTGACTGCTTGATTCTAGATTTTACTCTGTATCATAAGCACCTAAACTATAAATACTGCTGAGTAGTTGCCAAAATTCAGATAAACAAATCTTTCCCAAAGAATTTTGAACTCTTAGATTCATTTTGGTAGTAATGAAAAATAATTACTGGGATGTGATGGCTATGAAAGTAAAAATCAAGATATTCCAAAATATTTTAATACAGCTTTGAGCTTCAAATTATTAGGACAAAAACTTGTTCTTGGCACCTTGTACTAATAATGCCTAGCCCTTACATTTGGAGTCATAAATGTCATAGTTAACACTTTCTTTGAAAGAAGCTTACAACATCTGAAAGTCATTCCATAATAGATGCGTGGATAATAAAACTGAATTAAGTTTATTGACATTTAAAATGGTGGATTACTGTGTAAATAGTGACAAAAAGACTTTAATAGGAGAACCAGGGCTACTGCTTCTTTAGGTATTCACAAAACACTACTGTGACTGTGCACAGAATTTTAATTCGATCTTAAAGAAGCTCCAGTTAATAGCAATCGATCATGACTATAATCACACAACTTGCAAAAACCCAGTTATCAACTAAAACATCATAGTAAGAGTTTGGAGTACAGGTAGGGATGGAAAGGAAGTTTAATGTGTATAATTCTACCATCTCAGGATGAAGATAGTACATGGAAGAAAAGCTAAGAAGCAAAACAGAAAAGGTAAAGAAAAGGGAAGGGTGCTTTAGAAAGCTTTATATACCAAGTCTTACAATTTAATTTCTTAAAATTCAGATTTAAAAGAAAAAACTGAGTATTTTTACCAAATAGCATAAAACCATTTAAATTTTGTGTTTCAAAATTTACTAAAAGCTAACTACTTACCTGAGATGATATTAAACATCCGTGGATTCAGGATAGCAGGACAGATAAGCCGAAGAAAAACAAAACCACTGAATGGGAGGGAAATTTTTTTTTTTTTAGAAAGTATTATAAAACATTAAAATACATGCAGAATTTTTAATACTCATAGAACCACAACTTTTACTCTGAATCAACGTAGGGAAGCCCAAACACAGAAAGCTTTAAGAAAACAGTAAGCCAAAGCACTATATATTATGAATTGTATATCTGCTTTTTGGATATATTACTAACTTTCTCCAAGTTTGGAATTTTAGATTAACTTTGGGAAGATGTTAAATTTCCTGTAGCATTTACTTTCTTAGCTGCTATTTATTTATGTTATACTTAAAGGAAAGCGGTGTCTGTAGGAACCCTAAGAATTTATGAAATACTGTGAGTAAAATAAACCTTTTATAGATGCATTGTTCTGTAAGATTCTAAAAATTCTCTCATTTCTCCATTTGCTTAAGCAGAATAGCCCAGTAAAATGTTATAAACCAAAACTGATTGTTGGTTTCATTGATAAATCATATAAAAATAGGACTCCAAAGTGATTTCTTGATAACAGAGAATGTTTATAATTACAGTTTATAATGATGAAAATCTCTTATAGTAGTAAGACATTAAGAAACCTAAAGCTGTCAAATTACAAAACAATAATTTAGCCAAAATCAGTATAAAATACATGATCTAACAATAGCTGTCATGTATAATTTTACCTAATAATTTTACTTTGGAATCAATGTATTATAGAAGTAAGTTTACAAAGATTTCTGCTCTGCCTCCTGTCACTAGTATCAAGAATATATGGTATCATGTAGATAATATGTATTTCTCACACAGCATTTTAACAATTATATAACAATTAAATGTTGGATTTCCTTTAGTTTCTGAAGATTCCTGCATAAATTTTACTTGAATGCATTGCTACTTAAAAGTAGGGTTTGTGAACCTAAAACCTAACCTGGCAAAAATGTTAGTGTGCAAATCTACTTTGTGAGCTCTGGGAGTTGATTTTCAAATTTGAGAGGGATACATAGGTACCTACACATATTTAAAAGCTTTCTAAGAACAGAAATCATTACCTTGGGCATGAATGCCCGCTAAACCACCCTGTTAGATCAAACAATCTACACAGCAAAATTTCCTGCTCTACTTACTCAACAATTAATGCTGATTTAAAACTTACAGTTTATAGAATAGTTATAATTTCCATCACATACATAAATGTGCTGAAATATTACATTTGTAATCCTTTCCCTTACTAAAGCCAAGAAATAGAGAATCTAAAATTTTTAAACATACAATTAACCAAGAGATTTACTGTTAATATTCTTCTCCCTCCCACCCCAGACCACCATGCTGGGAATCAAACTCAAGGCTTTGCACATGCTAGGAAAATGCTCCAGCACCTAGCTCCCCAGGAGAGATTTTATCTACAAACAGGAACCCTGTGAAGCAGGATTAATACACATCTCAAAGCTAAATGTGTAATACTGATGTCTTTCAATGTTTGGCTACTTTTTTTTTTTTTTTTTGAGATCTAACAAACCTGGCAGTATATACTCTACCTAATAAATTACATTACTAGAAACTACTGTATACTGCTTTTGCTTCAAACTTCCAATTACTTTGTATTAGTTATGATGTGCTTAACAAAAGCTTGCAACAGTGTTAAAGATATTAAGGTAGGCCTTATTTTTGCTTTAGTGCTCTATCTTGAGTACTAATTTTCTATATATTCTTAGGTGAACAATTTAATTTATTCAGATGTATTTCTTCATTGGAAAAATAAGTTAGAATAATGATAATGAAGCCCTTCTATATAGGCTCCCAAATTCCGTAACTTGCCAAAGCCATTTTTCCTAACTATTATACAATAAGCAGATTGAACAAGAGCTTCAGAACTGCAAGCTTTAATTAAAAATTTGCCTGGGTCGAAGATCATGTTACAAACTCAATATCTAAATGGTTCAATTACTGTTCTTCTCAACAACAAATCTCTCACAATGTATACAATGTAGAAAAAAATTTATGAGCCTTACCTAACAACTCTTGTTCTCATGGTGGTATTAGTAGGCCACTTGTGTTGAACAGATTTCTGTAAACACCCATAAATATATCTCAGTGTCCTGCCAAAATAACACAGTCATCTCAATACAAAAAGCAAGTTAAAAAAAAATACTGACCTCATGGTAGCCAAAAGCTAAACGTTTACATAAATATGCCACATTTTAATACAATTGGCCTTTACTCCCCAAAAAATATTTTGCCAAAAGTAATGACACACACATTTATTAAGGGGTAAGGAAAACATAATATAGTGTGTTTATCATTATGTAATTTTATTTTTTTGCGGTACTAGGGATTGAACTTGGGCATTCTACCATCAAGCTATACTCCCAGCCCTATTTTTTATTCTTTATTTTGAGACAGGGTCTCTCACTAAGTTGTGGAGGGTCTCAGTAGGTTGCTGAGATTGGCTGTGAACCTGGATCCACCAGTCTCAGCCTCCCAAATGCTGGGATTGCAAGCGTGCGCCACCACGCCCAGCTTTATCATTATGTAATTTTAGATTACTTTTATTTAATCTAAGTATGAAACAAGTATTAGAATAAGGAACTGATCTGGTATAAGTTCTGGTTGGGGACAAACATTTTAAGTTCTATCTGAATAAAAAATTTTACTAACACTGAAGGCCTATGAACATTTAGTGAATGATACTTGATATCTGGTTTACATTTCTTAAATTTCTTATTTTCTCCTGTCTCCCACCCCCAATGCTGGGGATTCAACCCAGTGCATGCTGGGCAAGCAGTCTACCACCAAGCCACATCCTCAGCCTTCTGGTATACATTATGAACAAGAAATTCAAGTACAAACTAAATAGACAAGAGGTCTTTCACATTTCAAGTCTGAAATGATAGACCTCTATATAAATCAGATATACTGTCCTGCATAAATACCTCATTTGTTTCATGAATGTAAACATTTAACTCTGCTTGAAGGATATTTCACTCTGGTTTCTTTTTTTCTTAAACACAATTCATCTTGTAAAGATTTAAAACCATAACTTTTTAATAAAGTCAAGAAATAGGAAGTTTTCATGTATTTTAGAAAAAGAAAATTTTGCTTACGGCGGAAGTATTTCCGAAGCCATGAATATTTTCTCCACAAGCTCTGAAAGTATGTTCAATAGGTGTGCTAAATTAGTGTTCACATCTTCATTTTTTTCTAATTTTGATGGACTTAACTAAGAAGGAACAAATCAATATAAGCAGTTATAAAAACTGTATCAGAGAATTTTTAAGTATTCTGCTCTATAGAACTCCTAATAGGCTTGCTACCATTCATTCCCAACTGTTCAACTGAAGAGTAAGCAGTGATTCCTCAATTTTACTTACATGAAGGGAAAAAACTGATTAAAATATAGAGGCTTTTTTGAATATGATGAGCCTTATGAAAATTCCAAATGCCTTAGGGAGAATCATGAGCCCTTCTCAAAACCTTTCCAGTAACTCCTGAAACCTAGCAATTATGATCCAATCTCAATGTAATGAGTTTATGAAAGTCTAAATTCGCTCTAAAATTCAGAGACTTCCTATAGACTTGCTGTATTTCTGTGTTGTTGTTATTGTTGTTTTGGGTACTAGGGGCTGAATCCAGGGGCATTCTACCTCTGAGCTACACCCCCAGCAATATTTTATCCTTTATTTTGAAACAGGGTCTCACTAAGTTGCAGAGGGCCTTATTGAGTAGCCGAGGCTGGCCGGGAACCGGTGATCCTGTCTCAACTTCCAACTACTGGGATTACAAGCATGTCCCACCAAGCCCGGCTTTCTGTGCTGTTCTTAATGGTTGGATTAACAATAATGTTATCCCAGATTTTCAACACTAGATCACTTATTTCTTCCCTTTAAAAACCTAGTGCGGAATTAATAGCTCCCAGCATAAAAGCAATTCCTTATTTTGCTGATTCTGTATCAAATCTAAAAATGTGTAATCAGTCTTTGTAATTCCTCTAGCATCAAAATAAAATGAGACAATAGCCATCTAAGTGAGATTCTACTCATGATCATAATGGTTTATTAAGAATTCATACTGATGCCTAAATCATTCGAAAAAGATGATCTTACTTGCTTTTATCTTAATCTCCTCCTTTCCCTAAACTTCAAGGACAAAACTAGATGCTCTGAAGTGTTACAGTTATGTAGTTTTTATGGGTTAAACATCCCTAATCTGAAAATCCCAAATCCTAAATGCACCAAGTTACCAGACCTTTTCAATACCAACATGTTGCCACTAATGGAAAATTTCACACCTGACTTCCTGTGATGGGTTGCAGCTGAAACACAGGTACACTAAAAATGTTGTTTAAAATTACCATTGGGCTATATGTATAAGGTATATATAAGCCATAAATAAATTTCATGTTTAGATTTGTGTCCCCAGCATTTTGGATAAGGGATACTCAATCCGTACAACAAAGTCCCTAGGAAAGTATTCAATTTATAGTTACCCTTTTGGATTGTAGTGTATACATGATCGTTAGTAGAGGAAAAATGTCAAGTACTATCATGAATTTCTGGTGCAATTTGATGTTTTTTAATCCCAAAATATAGTACTTTAGTATGTGTGCATGATGATGGGAACTGAACTCGGCCTTGCGAATGCTAGGCAAGTGTTCTACGACTGAGCTATACCCTCAACCCTAAAGTACTTTTTTACTTAGCTATACCCTCAGCCCTAAAGTACTTCTTTTTTAAGAAGTCTGTTTTACTTATTATAGTATGCTATTTGGTGAAATACTTAAACAATTAAATTCTTACCTCACAAGATTGCTTGCTTTCCATTATCTTTAAAATGGAATCCTTCAAAGCATGATGAACAAATTGTGTAGCAGTGGCTTTCATATATTGTTCCATCAGGGTGCTTGCAAGTGTTGTGGCTCTAAACAGGGTAGTGGCTTCATCTATACAAATATTTACATTAGGAAATTATTTGTAGGGGACTCTACTAATATGTCCAAATTGGAAATTAAATCAATTTATTTTTCCTTAACAATTGTAGCCATTTATTTAAATGTATTTTTTGCATGCGGCACTGAAGTACTGATTATAATGACATCCTTATTTCTAATGCCTAAACTCTGTAAGACTTTCATATATATCATAAAAAGAAGGAATGGAAACTACCATATTCATGTGAAAAAAATGAAGGCTCAAAATGGTATCATTTGTCCTAAGATCAGCTAACTAGTTAGTAATAAGACTAGAACCAAAATAACCTGTTCTGCTGTTCAGTGTTTCATGCTTTGAAAAACCTGTGCCAAATTCCAAATAAGAATATAACATACACCAAAAAAATGAATTAGTAAGTAAAAGGAGAATATGGTAAGTACACTGAAATTTTTGTGATAGTTGAGGACTATAAGCTACCGGTCTGAACACAGAACACTTTCTTATGACTTTTACTTTATACCTGCCATGACAGAAACAATCACTTAATCAGAACTGACATCCAACCTATTAATATATTTGAAGACAGATTAACTCAATTTTTAAAAATATTAAACGTCCATACTCTACCTTCCATGCTTATTTCTCTGTCATTTAGTGTACATAAAAGTAATGATTCAAGCTTTTCATGAAGAAAAATCCTCAGCAGGATGCTAGCCAGTAGTGTTCGGTCTTGTCCACATACATGTGATAGAGCATATACTACATGAAGTTCCTTTTGCAGTATAAGCTAAAAATGATATTAAAAAGGACTTTAAAATACACAGCATTACACATTCTCAGTAAAACTAACAGGAAACATGTTTAAAAGAAATGTGTCCATTAAATATATGTAAAAATAGAGTGAGTTTGTTGCCAACATATTTTTAGTCTCATAATCAAAATCATACTATAAGGTTTTTAACCTCTGGCTATTAGTGTGTCATTAAGTTATGAAATTATTGTATTTAACTTAATGGATCTTTGATTAAATATTAAATGTTTCCATTAATGCCATTAAAAATAATTAGACTGTTTAGTAACTTAATACCTCTTTAAATTCACTGTATTCTTCTTCTGGCATAATTTTTTCCATAGAATATCGTGCTCGAACTCGCAGGGATCCTGGTTCAATACCTTTTAATGGTATATGGGAGCTGAGCAGAAACCATTCATCTGTAGCATGTCCTTTCTGTAACCGGCTCAACTGGCAGCGCATAAATACTTTGAAAGCAAATAAATATTATTTTATAAAAAGATAACAGTAATTACTCACACAAGTAAATTTTCCTGATGTTCAGTCTTTTTCACAGTGTTACTGCTTTTCTAAAGGGGTTTTCTCTAACAAACTCAATACAATTGCTTACTACATTCATTTACTGAATGCCTTCTCTAGACTCTGTGATATGCAGGGACACAGCATAGAGAAGGTCTCTTATTTGCATGGAGGTCAGGCCAGCCAAGAGGGCAAGAAGTCAATTATGGTACAGTATGACAAGTGCTGTAACAGTGGTTGTTTTGGAGTATAGAGAGGTAGTATCTAATTCAGCCCAAGAAGGCTAAAAATCCATTCCAACCCTTGAACATGTAGGGTAAGTCAAAAAGAGAGAAAGAGTGAGCAGTCCAAATAGAAGGTATGGTTTTCTTTCTGTCATCACTAAGATTTTATCATGAAAATAATATTGAACCATTAAAAAAAATGTTGCATTTAAATAGTACAGCAGTTACATAATAAACAGTTTATAGACAATTTCAGGCTTTGATCTGTTAATACATATCACTTCTTTCCCTAAGCCTGAGGTTTAAGAAGGTATTAACCTAATTCACCCTGATGTGAATTGCTAAGTCCCACTGCTGTCTGTGCTAGCAACAGGCTGGGAAAGCGTTTGCTGCTGAGAACAAGAATTGAGTAAATAAACAACATCCTCTAGAGTTTTAAAGAAATTTTATTTGTGTGTGTGTGGTGTTTTGTTTTTTTTTGTTTTTTTTTTTTTTTTTTTTGGTGCTGGGAATTAAACCCATGGCCTCATACATGGCTAGACAAGCACTCAAAAAACTTTAGAGTACTTTTGTTCCTTATGTGCTAAATAAGTACACTGAAGTAGAAAAAGGCCATAAAGCAAACAGAAAGAAAGAGGGAAGTCCCATAGAAACATTAACACTGTTAAGTTTTCTTACTCACTGGGGAAGGAAGATAGATGCCTATTTCCATCTTAAGGGCTTAAGTTTACAGTATGTGCAATTTAGCTATTTTGGTCTTTTTCTTTCCTAGATACACATCCTCTTGCATTTTTGTTTTTAATTTCCATTTTAAGACATTTCATATAAATTCTAAAAATATATAAAACATGTTTTTACTTCAGAAAGTTTCAGTATCAACTTACAGATATCAGGATCTTTGCTTTTCTTTGTTTTATTACTAAGAGTGATTTCAAATCTATTGATGTCAGGAGGAAGATCACTACAGAAGCAAAAGAAAACAAATTAACAAAGTGTTCTAACATCAAACTACTTGATTTCTTCAATATTAATGCTAAATAAGTCTCCAATTTTTGCTAAAAACTTGGGTGTGCTACACTTGAAACTAGATCCACATCGTATTTTATTATTTGATATACTGGCAAATATACAAGCAAAGTACGTATTTTCCTTACCATCTTTAATTTCTTAAAGTACTAGTAAGTCATTCAAGTAAGTCCCATAAACCCTTGTAACCATTTTGGGTGCTTTTGGACTTGTCGGTAATGTTAATTTAATTTGCAGAACATTTTACTAATAAAAGTGAGTAAATCTAACAGAAAAATTACCATTAAAACATCTAGACTTGGTACCTTGTGTGTGTAGAGAGACAGAGACAGAAAAAAAAAATATATATATATATATATATTCTTAGGTGATTAAATGGAATGATAAAATAAGACTTACTCAAAGACAAACTCCTCTGACCATACTGGGTTTTGCCCTTCCCTTGCATGAGTTTTTGCTACTTGGACACTATTCAAATAGATGTTACAATAAGGATTAGTAAAATGTTTTACTGGGAGTTTGTGGGCCTCTTCAATATGCAAAACAAGGCTGCTGACCTAAAAAGAATAAAAATACAAAAATTATTCCAGATTTCAAGAACTGTCTATAATGTTTCCAAAGCAATTATAATATTAAAAAAAAAAGACTTATTTTTCTGCTTTGGTCATACTCTTCCCTTTTATGTGATATATATTATACAGTACAACATTTAACCTTTCCCATTTTTAAATAAAACATCTTATTTTAAAAACATTTTTAAGTAAGACATCTCATTTAAAAACATTTTTAAATAAAACATCTCATTTTAAAAATTTTTAAATAAAAATGAGTGTAAGTTATTCCTACTATATATTCCTGCAAAATGATGAAATACACCTTTTCTACCATAGAACAATGAGAAAATGAAGTTGAGGAATATTCTTTATTACTATAAATTAACTGTTACTAGAATCTGGGATCATGCCTATTTGGAAGACTTTTCACTATAAAATAATTCCATAGCTGAAAAATATTTTAAAGACACTGATTCTTGTCTTCTGATTTTACGGAAAGGGTTATAAATCCAAAGAAGCTTAGTTACTCATCAGTTTTGATGCCAAAACAGACCATCTAACCTCGTACTATCAGGTTCTTTATCTTGCCACCTACTACTTGTGTGAACTTGCACATGTCAGTCTCTCTGAGTCTTGCCTTTCTCAGATATAAAATACATATAAGAACTACACTGCAGGTTGTTGTAAGGGTTAGAAACAATACATATATAAAGGACACAGCAGTATATCTGATACATAAAAGGGCTCAAGTATCTTAATGATTACATTAGACAAAAATGGTAATTTCTTGGCTAAAGTTTCACAAGACATAACTTGCTCTTATTTGCAAAAATTCAATCTAATTTTCCATAGCTTACAAAATATAACAATGTGTTTTAAAGACATATAACAATACGTTTATAATTAAATGTCCTTAGGAGAAAATTGGGTTACAGAGACTATTTAGTTACCCAAGTATTAAACATTTAGTTGTTTCCAATTTAAATTCAACAAACCTACTGAAAATTCCCACTTTGGTCAGGAATCACTTTGGTCAATAATTATGTATTATATTAAAATTTCTTCAAAATCCCAAGAATGTCAACATTTGCCTGATTTCTTCCAATTACCTAGCAATTACTATTACCAAAAAAAAAAAACGGGGAGACGTAAGAAATGGAGGGTTGCCCACATATCTACAAAAAATGGAGGCCATATTAAAGTTTTGAGTAAGACCCAAGAGTTATACAGTGGATTTCAACAATAATTATTATAGAGAAAAAAAAAAAAGCTTATGGGCATTATTGCTAAAAGTCAACCTTTTCTGTAAGTACTTTTAGTTCTACATTTTGGGAGGATAGGCTAAAATAATTTCTAAAAGGGAAAAAAAAAGTGCCTAAAAGAATACTTTCTGTTGTAGGTTTGGTTCTGTTATTTTAAGAAGAAATTATCCTTCATATTTGTTCAGAAAGTTAGCATTTATAGATTATAAGCCAGAGTAGGTATATAAAAAACATTCTTTCATAAAGAAATGATTTTTCCTACTACTAAAACCAGTAGCAGCAAAGCTTTAAAATGTCCAAAAAGATACTTTTTTCTTCAGAAATATTGCCTAAAATAGTTCAAATAGAAAAAAACGATAAAGATAAATAGCAAAAAGTGACAGTTACAAATCAAATAAAATTTAAGTTTCACCTGACGAAGGCGTTTATTAGATGTCCCTGGACTACTTTTCCGTAAATTGCAAAATGCCTGCAGACCTTTCATCCAGTCCTTCAAAACATAACAGCATTTCAAAGAAATATACATGAATGCGCTTGATTTCTAATCAATTTATTATCTTCAAATGCAATTTTTTCCCTCTTAAACTGCCACTTCTAGTCTGAGTTTCCTTTTTTTTTAATCCCAATGAAGTAAAACAATAATCAAAATGATATGTAAAAACTGCTTGAATTTCTGTAGACTCTCGACATTAATGTTAAATATAGAAATGAGAAGCCATTACTTAACCAAAAAATAAATAAAATTAATGACATTAAAGACATTGTTTCTTCCAACCAAGTACTACCTTAGTAAATGTATATATTAAGCTCTAACACTTAAAGCAATCTATGGTAGAATTTAAATTAACATATTTTACAGGAGATAGAGGGCCAACTGCAAAACCTACTGGAAATGTAATTCTAATCTTTTACCTCAAACCATGATATGCTAAAGCAGATACAAGTTTTTTCTAATCATTTAAAATATAATGTTAGATTTTAAAAACACATTTTGGCCTAATATTTCAAATTAAATTACAACTACATTTTTACCTATTTAAATATCTATGCTCTGGAAAAAGAGAACAATTTAGGTTTAATAAAAATCCAATCATTTCCCTTAGTCTACATGTTTTGGGAAGGTTCTATACTACTGCTTTATTCAATTAGGTGTCTACTTTGTTGGCTCTTTCTATGAATCTGGACTCTGTAAATGTTTGAAGAATATCTTTATAGCTGAGTGTGGTGGTGACACTTGTAATTCCAGTACTTAAGAGGCTGAGACAGGAGGATCACAGGTTTGAAGCCAGCCTCTGTAGTAACTCAGGCTCTCAGCAACACAGTGAGACCCTATTTACAAATAAAAAAATAAAATAGGGCTGGGGTTGTAGCCCAGAGGTAGAAGGTCTCTGGGTTCCATCCCTAGTAGCACTAAAAACCCAAACCAAACCAAACCAAACCAAAAAAATTAAAAAAAAAAACCTTTGTAGTGGAGCAGAATAAATAATTACCATAGCTTTCAGAAACAGGAAATAGCCAGAGACCCCACAGCCCACCAAATTCAAAGATATTCTTAAAATATATTCCTCTTTGGTGATACATTTATTTTCAGACATGGGTTCACCTAGTGAAGAATCAAACTATTTTAGCTTTAAGTGGTACATGGAGAACAAAATATGGGAAAAGTATGTATAAATATAATAAGAAAGTCTAAGGGGAAAATGAAATGTCAGTAAAGTATGTGACAAAGAAGAAAGAGGGGAAAAGGTAAAAATAACTAAAAGATAAGATCCTGAAGTTTACATTTCTATTCCTAACTTGATTTCTAACATTCTAAAAACTGTTCCCAAAATGTTTTGAGCCCTACTTTTCTTTAAAATTTGGGAGACATACCTACAAAACAATTTTATGTGCATTGTAAGGGAAATGAGATATTTTACAAAGATTCGAAATATGACATTAAATCATAGGATATAAAACAATTAGTCATCACATTCTATATGAGTCTAATATTTTTACAATTTATAAATGAGAAGCCCATGCTAGGATCCAGTTTTTGTTTTGTTTTGTTGTGGTACTAGGGATGGAACCCAGGGACAGTCTCCCACTGAACTACACCCCAAGACCTTTTGACTTTTTATTTTGGAGACAGGGTTTCATTAGCTTACCCAGTCTGGCCTCAAACTTGTGATCCCTCCCTCAGCCTCCCAAGTTTTAAGAGCATCTACCTCCAGGGTTGGCAAATTGTGTTCTGTTTCCAGTAAAGCCACTTTCTTTCACTATCTTTAGGTTAACCATCTTTAGGTTTTTTCCAGAGTAGAAGCAAAAATATAGTCATATTTGTACAAAATGCAACTAAACACCTCCCCCCAAAATTTAAAATTTAAAGATAAAACATTTTAAAAGAGATTTTCTAAACATTATTTCTTTACCAAATTAATACACATTCTATCTAGATGAAGAGAATATATAAAAAGAAAATTTGTAAAATGTTTGCCCTTTTGATGACTGAACTTTTATTTTCAGACATAGGTTCAACCAGTGAAGAATAACAGTGCTTGTTAGCAAAATTAACTGGCTTGTCTTTCAACTGTGCCAAGAATAACCTTTAAGCAAACGAGATTTTAAATGAGAATTCTCAGTTGGACTCAACATTATAGTTTTAGAGATCAATTTTAAATGCAGTTACATTCCTAATAACCCCTTCACTGTGCCTGTTTCTGCATTTCTTGAAAAAAAAATTTACACGTGAAAGTTCTCATTCCTTAAAATAAAAATATGATTAGATTTCAGGCATTGCTTTATTTTAAATGCAATAGTTTTATACTTTGGTCAATAAAACCATGAGCTAACAGGAGTAGTTTAAGAAATAATGATCTTACCTCTGCTTGTTCTGGAGTTTCTCCTGCAAAGTAAAAGATGTAATGTTCTTCACTAAAGTGCTGAACTACTATCTGAAAACAGTTTGGCCTTTAAAATACAAACAAAAATGTTACTAAGAAACTTAACAAAAGCTGTAAAATATTCATCAACTTTTAAAAAAAAATCACAATTTGTAATTATATAATTTATACAAAATTGTCATCATTTTTAATTTAGAGAAATGATACTGATACGAAGTATCAGATCATTAATAAAAAGAAAATGTCAACTGCATATGTTTTAGAAAAATGTCTTTTAAAATGTCAAGTACTGGAAAAATTCATTTTCAAAAATATTAGAAATGGAATTTATAAAGACACTGAAGCAGAATTGCTAGAATTGTACAGTTGATCTAACTTTTTACATGCATTGGCAAAAGATTTCAAAAGTTCTTACAACAAAACTTTTCTTAGTATTTATCTCTAAGTAGATTGTGGGTGATTTTATTTTACTTTTTACAAACAACATTTTTCCTCAATTAAGATGAAATTATCATCCCTCATACATTGCATGTTCTGAAATTTAAATGACCTAACAGGTGTATAACAAATGTTAGTCCATGTTTTCTTTAGTATGCACTACTATAAATCATTTGATATAAAAGAGTAGATAATTGTATCTTTGGGAGGATATATTATGCTGTCTTTCTAACTAAACTTAAAGGTCTGCATGTTTTCAGAAATCAATAAATGTTATTTCTATTGGCTGATTCAAACAAAGATTTTATCGTATCTGTTAATGTTTAGAGGCCATAGCAAAACACCCAGAGAACAAGCTTAACATTTGAAGATAAAGGCCATCTTTTCATCCTTTGAAAATGTCATAATAGTAATAATAGAAAACGCAATTTGAAAACTTTTGATCCCAAAACTGACCTGTATCAAACTATCCCTTCCGGGCTGAACAAAATATAAGAAATACAACAAAAACCAGCTGTGTGAGGGTACCAGAAATAACCAAAGCAGTGAAAACTGGAAAGGGCCCAGATTATACTGAGGTGGGTCCAATATTCTCCACAGTTTTCCTTTCAAGGAACGTGCCAATCCCTAACGTGTGTAAAAAGGCTAAGAAACTGAAAAGTTGGCATGCTAAGAAGAAAGCAGCCACTAAAAGGTTAAAGAGCTAATCCCATAGTTTCCACATTAAGAAAGGAAAAATGGAGTCCAGGGCACTTAAAGGCTATCAGCTTGAGAACCCTGAAGAGCTATGCCTTCACAATAAGGGCAAACCAAAACTAAGACAGCCTTCACTAATCCTAGAACCCAACCACCACTCAATCCCTAGCGGGCTCAAGATGAACTACATCTACTCCAACAATCCATTCTGGAGGCAATAAAATTATCCAGATTTTCAATAATTTTTCACACATAATGCTCACCATTAAGTCAAACATAAATAGACACAACAAAAATCAGGATCAAATGACTGAAAGCCAAGAGAAAAGATGGACAATATAGAAAGATATACATATAATCCAGATATTCAGTACAAATGCAATTTTCAAATATCTATATTTTAAATATTTAAGAAAACAGGCAACATTAATTTTGCCAGATCTATTTGTTAAAGTGGGAAATTCTAGGTTGGAAAATAAAACAAATGGACCTCAAATGACAACAGATTAGTGAACTGAAAATCTCTAGCTTGAAGAAAATAGCAAAGAGAAGAAACAAGGATGGAAGCCAGAAAATTATGTATTAGACACGAGACATGGTAAAAAGGAACACGTTTAAGAGGAATCCCAGAAGACAAAAGACAGTGTAGCAGAATGGCTTAAAAAAATACTAATAAAGATTTTTCTAAAACTAATCAAAAACATCATGTCTGAGGTTGAAACTCCACAAACAGAATATGGTTTTTTTTCAGTTTTATGATAGGCATAAGAAAAATCTCAAAACATCCAAAAATAAGATGCATTACCCCTAAGATAGAGGAGAAAAAGACATAGTATCATTAAAAATTAATTTGAGTGACAATCAAAATGTCTTGGAAAGCAGAAAACTAGCTTTAAGATGGTAAAAGAAAATAACTACCCATCTAAAATATTATTATACAGCAATAAATCCTTCATAAATGAAGGTAAAACAATAAATACTTTCATAGTGAAAGATCCAGCCTATGAAAAAACAAAAGGTGTAAAAACTTCCACATAAATATTCACTATAATAATTTTATCACTGCAACATTTTTCAACTTGTGCTTCTAAAATTATTAATATTTAAAATAAAGCAATATTAAAGAAATGACGCTTAATATAAACAAATACCATGATTAGAGAACTCTAAATAATGCTGAAAATAATCTGGAAAAACTGCATAGCTATGCAACTAGAGCCACGAAGAAAATCAGCCATATAAGCAGTGCTGTCCAACATTCCTCTGTCAGGGGCTAAGCATGAATGCCAGTCACCTACTGCAGAAGGCTAATGCTAACCTACACATGAGACTTCATTTAAATGCTAAAAGTATAATGCAATCCCATGTATTGATCTTCCTGAGGGTTGCTTGTGCTTTTGAGGTCTTGTTGAGAAAGTTTTTACCTGTGCCTGTGTGTTCAAGTGTTGGTCCTATGCCCTCTTCAAGTAGCTGCAAGGTCTCTAGCCTAACTTCCAGGTCTTTAATCCACCTTGAGTTGACTCTTGTGCAGGGTGAGAAAGTGGGGTTTATTTCCATTTTCCTGCATATGGTTAACCAGTTTTGCCAACACCATTTGTTGCATTAAACTGAAGAGCTTTTGTGCAGCAAAGGAAACTATCAAGAACCTAAACAGACAGCCTACAGAGTGGGAGAAGATTTTTGCCAGTTACTCTTTGGATAGAGGTCTAATATCTAGGATAGACAAAGAACTCAAGAAAATCACAGCTAAGAAAGCAAATAACCCAATCAAAAAATGGGCAAAGGATCTAAATAGACACTTCACAAAAGAACAAATACAAATGGCCAATAAATGTATGAGGAAATGTTCCACATCATTAGCAATCAGAGAGATGCAAATCAAAACTACCTTGAGATTTCACCTAACTCCAGTCAGAATGGCAATAATAAAAAACACGAACAACAACAACTGCTGGCGAGGATGTAGAGAAGTGGGAACTCTAATACACTGTTGGTGGGATTGCAAACTAGTGCAACCACTGTGGAAAACAGTATGGAGGATTGTCAGATGTATGGGAGTGAACCTACCATATGATCCAGCAATACCACTTTTGGGTATCTACCCAAAGGAATGGAAACCAAACTATCAGACCAACGTATGTGTATCTATGTTTATAGCTGCACAATTCACAATAGCCAAACTATGGAAGCAGCCAAGATGTCCATCGACAGATGAATGGATTACAAAACTATGGGATATGTACACAATGGAATTTTACTTAGCTATAAAGAAGAACAAAATCATGTTATTTGCAGGGAAATGGAGGCAACTGGAAAACATTATGTTAAATGAGATTAGCCAATCACAAAGAGTAAAGAAACGTATGTTCTCCCTAATATGCGGATGCTAGGGAGAAGATGGGGCATAAGAGGGTCTCCAGATGAAAAAGGAGAGACCCTCAAAAGCAAAGAAGTTGATTTAACCGAAGGGATTGGATGGGGGGGGGGCACACTAACGTATAACAAAGTCACTCACTAAACTGAACTTGAGAGGGAGGGAGGGCGAGGGAGCAGGGTGGGAATTTGGGGAAGGGGTCAAATGAGAATTGTGAGCACATATATCATTATCAATTTGTACCTAACAAAGATGTATGCTTACAATGTACGAATAAAAAATAAAAATTAAAAATTAAAAAATAAATGCTAAGCCGGGCGTGGTGGCGCACGCTTGTAATCCCAGCATT
>PVLC010023997.1:0-24869 GCA_004027655.1 Graphiurus murinus
TGCATGTATAGAGAGATCTGTGTTTTCATGAATAGAGACAGAGCACACATACAGAGCATTTCTTCATATTCTACCATACACATTCTCATATCTTGAGCAAGTAAGGGGAATGAATGATACTCAGAGGTGAGAAATCACAGTCATATCTCCCGTAGAGTTACAAAACCTATCCTTATGAAAATAAATCACAACTTGGGAAGGCTTTTCTTAATTATAGGTGAAATAGTGTGTTTTTTATTTACAAGGAATTATTCAAAGACATGGGGTTCATTTTATTAAAAGTAGCAACCATATTTTAAAGCAAATATATCTTGATGTCAAATTCATTTAGGTTTGACCCTTGGACTACCCTGTCACTTTCTGAGTGTTCTGGGACCAGTTAATAAGCAGTGAGCCTCATTTTCATCAGTGGAAAATGGAGGGAAACCATAACTACCTATCTTAGTTATGTGGAAATTACAAATAAAATATATAAAACTCTTAGCTTCTGACTCTGAAATTGTCACTCAGTAGTAAAAAAGTGAAAGGCAGGCCTTAACATTCTGCTCATTGAGAAGATTCCCTATAATTTGTTGATGTTTAAACCTCAGATAAACTCACATAGTACCTTGGTATCAACCAACATACCTGGGTTATTGTAAAATGTATTAACATGCCAAGTAGATGCCCACTGCAACTGCAATACCATCAGAAAGCAGATGGATGACTTTGCTGACCAGCAAACCAAAACCCACCCCAACAACTGAGGCCAGTTTCTCTCTGTCTCCTTTAGGTCAGTTAGGATGAGATTTTTTATCCCTGGCTAAGCAGGGCCAATACTCCCTGCCAGCCAGAAGCAGCTATAGGAGAATATAACCCTTCTCTAACCCTTAAGATTAAGGGATGAAGTCTTGGGGGATGAGAGGCATAAATAGAAAAAAAATGAAATAAATATGTAGAACAGACACATACAGGAGAACAAGGAAAATGTAACCTTAATATGGAAGCCTTGTTACAAGGCTTGTTACACCCAAAAGTTTCTGTTGACTGTCCTTAGGGATGTTTCTGTTTATCAATCAACAGAGGTCACACAAAAGGAGAACCTCTTGGGAATTATTCAAGAGCTATCTCCTCAGAAATGTTAACGGTCCTTGAACAGTATACAAAATGGATACCTACTGATAAGAGTGAAGTTCAGGACCTGGAAGATGACAGACACACTTTAAGTCATGTTGTGACAACTGGATTGAGGACATCTTCACATACCTCCTGCCCATTTCTCATAAAAGTTTCTTATACCTAAGAACCCTACACTACCAAAATGGCTTCTCTTACTTTTGGGGTTTCCGAGTTCATGGTCAGGGAAAGTACAGGTGTGTGTTACTATATATATATGGTTGGGAACATTTAGCTGGATACTCAGAGATGTGGGAAAATTCTACCAAAACAAGTTAAATTCTTTTGTCTCATATGTTTGCCATTTTATAACTCCTTAAAAAAAAAGAAATTTATATCACTAAGCAGAAAGATGTGAAGATTATGTACTTGGAAAAATTGCTTGCTAATTTCCATATTTCATTTGAATTTCAGTTGAAGCATAATTAAAGATCTCCTTGTAAGAGCAAAGTATGTTTCTTTTTAAGCACCCTCTCCATATCCCTTTAAAATTATTGAGCAGAAATATGTGAACCACTTCAGTTTGACTCATTAGTTATGGCATTAATTTTTCAGTCAAGAAAAATCCAATTTTCTTCCACTTCCACTTTGCTAAAATCAGTTTAATAGCTATTGTCTCACATCAGAAATAAGAATGATGATTCCAGAGAGGTGGTGGATTTTTTGAATTGCCACTGTTACAGAATAAGTTTCAAAGTTATAAATATTTATGGAGAGAATTATGCATCTTCAAACATTTAGTGTTTTTGTTTTATTTTGTTGTTTTTTTATACTGAGGATAGAAACCAGGTGCATTTAACTCTTAGTTACACCCCCAACCCTATTTTATTTGTTTTTAATGTTTTGAAATAGAGTTTTACTAGGTTGCTGAGGGTCCTGCTAAGTTTCTGAGTCTGGCCTGAAACCTGTAATCCTCCTGTCTCAGCCTCAAAAACTGGAATAAGTGTATGTTATCATGCTTAGCTTAATGTATTTATTAAAAGATACAATTTAAGACTTTAAATTTGTTGCTTCGATGTTATGATTAAAAGACTATGTTAAGCCAAAGGCAAACTTATTACTTATTTGCTAAGTAACTAAAATAAGATATTTCTATGTTATCTTACATTGGAAAATAAGTTTTGTTTTGTCATCTTTTATTAAGATATCATTTAAATTACCTTCTTAGTATCAGAGAAAACCAGTACCTAAAATGTGAATATAAGGAAAGATGATGTAAACATGACCTGGATATTTACCTGAGTTATAAGACCTTATTATTGAAAATTGAGTTCAAATATGATTGAAGGACTTAATTACTGTGTAACTTTGGGTAAGATAAAAGTATTATAATTTTTCTTCATTTAAAATATAGGAATAACATAATTGAGATAAAAATAAAATTTAATAATTCATAAGGTATTTTTCACATATTTGATTGCATATCAAGCACCAATAATGTTATTCAATATATTTTACTTTATCTCAATCACATATAAATATGATTATTTGAAAAAGTTCTTATTGGTATATTTATAACATAGTTCTTCTGAATGCAGATATGAAGCAATAAACTTCAAGATCATATCATGCTCTTAATCAAAAAGAACAAACCCAGAGGCTCATAATGCCTGATTTGAAAACATACTGCAAAGCTATAGTAATAAAGCAATATGGCACTTGAAAAATTTCAAACAAAAGAACAACAAAAAACAGACATATAGACCAATGTAACAGAACAGAGATCTTAGAGATAATCCCATGCAGATACAAACATCTAATCTTTGACCAAGAACACACACTGATGAAAGGACAACTTTTTCAATAAAGAATATTGGGAAAATTAGATATAAGCATGCAGAAGATTAAAACTGGACCCCCTCTTTCTCATCACACACAAACATCAACGCAATGGATTAAAGACTTGAATAAAAACCTGAAACAAAACAAACAAACAAAAACTACTAGGAAATTAACACATAAGAAATGCTACATGACATCTAGGAAAGTACTTTTTAGATATGAGCCCCAAAGCATGGGAAATAAAAGCAAAAACAGATAAATAGGCTTCCATCAAACTACAGTGGTTCTATGGAACAAAACAATCAATAGTAAAAAATACAACCCACATCCAGGTGTGCTGGCGCAATGCCTGAAATATCAGTACTTGGGAGCCTGAGATAGGAGGATCGCAGATTCAAGACCAGTCTCTGCAACTTAGCAAGACTCTCAGCTTGACTGAGAGTCAAGATAAATAGACTGTTTCAAAATAAATATATAAAAATTGCTGGAGGTGTACCTCAGAGGTAGAATGTCTCTGGGTTCAATCCCAAATACACACACAGAAAAAATAAATAAATAAAAAGAAAAGAGTGAGAAAGAGAGACCACAGCAATACTGGAGAAAGTATTTACAAACTACATATTTAACATGGAGTTGATAGTCAGAATATATATTGGAATTCAAGAAACTCAATAACAACAACAACAACAACAACAACAACAACAACAACAACAATCTAATTAAAAATAGGAAAACCCCCTTAATAGAATTTTCTCAAAGGAGGGCCTACAAATGGCAAATAGTTAACATGTAAAAAAAAAAAAAAAAAAACCTCCAGCATCAGTCATGATTGGTGAACTGCAAACCCAAACCACAAAGCAATTTCATGTCACTCCGGAAAAATGATTATTAATACCAGAAGGCAATGGATGGAATGTATTGGTAAGGATATGAAGAGAAGAAAACTCTTACCTCATGCAAACTGTTGGGGAGTGTAGGGATCCAGCCTGACATGTTGAGCCATCATGGTTGTAACTGCCATGTTGCCAATCTGAGATCCTGGCATGAATTCCAAACCCTATAGGATAAACAAAGTTGATAAGATGGTCAGCAAAGCACAGAGCATTTGGGGACAGCTGATGTCTAATACTTTGGGGGAAATTCAAATACAATCTGGTTGGCTATAGACCACCATTGTCTAGCTTAGGATTTAATCCCCTTCCCCCTACCTTAGGGCACAGGAATCCTCCTGTTTTGTTGCTACCCAAGACACGCTTCTCCCCATAAATCCCTAAACTGCACTGAATAATCTTCTATTGGTCTGCCTCTTTCTCCAATCCACTCTGGAGGGACACTCCACTCACAGACCAGTTCTCACAGACCAGGTTTTTTCCAAAACAATGGGAATATAATTATACAGCCTTGGTAAAAGCAATATGAATGTTCCTCCAAAATAATTAAAAATAAATGTCTTTGTCAACATTCTCACTGCTATAATTAAAAAATGACTGATCATACCACTTAGAGGAAGGGAGATTTATTTGCTCACAGTTTCTTGGAAATTGGCTGGGTTTTCAGATCTCAGGGCATGGTGGGGAGAGAGAGAGAGAGAGAGAGAGAGAGAGAAAGAGAGACAGAGACAGAGAGAGAGAATGAGAATGGGCTCTGCCCTCATATTACAGAGACCAGGAGCAAGAGAGCAAGCAAGCAAGGAGATTCAAGAAAGACATAATCATAATCCTAGGGCACACTCCCAAGCACCCACCTTATTCATCCACACCCACTGGCCTAGGTTACCACCCAGATAAATCCTTTATAATAGATTTATCTACAAATTAGATTACAACCCCCATAACCAAACTATATCAACCCTGGACATTAATACATGAGCTCTTCAGGGGTACTCTAGATCCCACCATAAAAATAACATTAGTAATCCTGCTAATGTTTATATACATCAAAAAAATAAAATCAGTATGCTGGAGAGATATCTCAACTCCCATGCTTAGCATAGTACCATTTACAAAGGCCAACATATGGAAACAAATTGTGTCTATCAATAGATGAATGGATAAAATGTGTATGTGTGCATGTTAGGGAGTTTTCTCTGTCATTTTTCTGATCAACAGATTTAGCAAAGTGTCTGGATACAAAGTCAATCTTAGAAAATCAGAAGCTTTTCTATATACCAACCAAAAATCAACTAAAAAAGAAATCCAGAAAGCAATTCCACTCACAATAGCACCCCCCAAAATAAAATACTTAGGGATAAACCTAACCAAGGAGGTAAAAGATCTCTATAAGGAAAACTATAAAAAGGTGAAGAAAGAAATCGATGAACACCTTAGAAGATGGAAGGATCTACCATGCTCTTGGATAGGCAGAATAAATATCATCAAAATGGCCATCCTCCCAAAACTGATCTACAAATTCAATGCAATACCCATAAAATTACCAAGGGCGCTCCTCACATACATAGAAAAAGCAGTCCTTAAATTCATCTGGAAAAACAAAAAGCCCAGGATAGCCAAAGTAGTTCTTAGCAATAAAAACCATGCAGGAGGTATCACAATACCTGACTTCAAACTCTACTACAAAGCCACAGTAATAAAAACAGCATGGTATTGGCACAAAAACAGACACACAGACCAATGGAGCAGAATAGAAGACTCAGAAACAGACCCACAGGCTTACAACCAACTGATTTTTGACAAAGGAGCCAAAGACATACACTGGAAAAAAGATAGCCTCTTTAACAAATGGTGTTGGCAAAACTGGTTAACTGTATGCAGGAAACTGGAAATAAACCCCACTTTCTCACCCTGCACAAGAGTCAACTCAAGGTGGATCAAAGACCTGGAAGTTAGGTCAGAGACCTTGCAGCTCCTTGAAGAGGGCATAGGACCAACACTTCAACACATAGGCACAGGTAAAAAACTTTCTCAATAAGACCCCAAGGCACAAGCAGCTCAAAGGAAAATCAATACATGGGATTGCATTAAATTGAAGAGCTTCTGCACAGCAAGGGAAACTATCAAGAACCTCAACAGAGAGCCTACAGAGTGAGAGAAGATTTTTGCAGTTACTCTTCATTTTTTTGTTTCTTCTTTTTTTTCTGCCCTAAATAATGAACATATGCATACATACAAAATCGAATACTATTCAGCCATAAAAGATACAATTTTTTTCATGTGCTATAACATGGTAAAACTGAAGGACATTATGTTAATAGAAATAAGTCAGCAACAAAAAGACAAGCACCACATGACATAATTATGTGTAGAATTTAAAAAAATATGAAAAATGTGTGCATGTATGCCTTTATCAGTTTGTACCTAACAAAGATGTATGATTACAATGCACCAATTAATAAAAAAGAAAAAAAACTATTTTCACATGAGTAGAAAATATAACAGTCACCACCAGAAACTGGTGTGTGTGTGTGTGTGTGTGTGTGTGTGTGTCTTGGGAGGGGTGCAAAAAGAGATGAGGATAGATTAATCAGTTTGTAGAAAGTCATAATTATACAGGATAGATAAGCTCTGATGTTCTATTACAAAGTAGAGTAGCCAGTTAACAGTAATTATCACATATTGAAAAGTAGATTGAAAAAAGGATTTCAAATGGTCTCACCATGAAGAAATGATAAATACTTGAGGTAATAGCTATGCTAATTACCATGATCTTGTCATTTATAGTTATATAATATTGGAGTACAATCATTATATGTTAATTAAAATTACATGTTGCTGTGTTGGTCAGCTTTCTAGTACTGTAACAAAGTACCTGAGACTATCAACTTTAAAAGAGGAAAGGCTGATAGTTTGGAAGGGTTCAATTCAGGTTCTGTTCATGGTTTGTTGGCCCTTTTGGGTCTGTGGTAAGGCAGCACATCATGGCAGAAGTGTGTGATGGAGCAAAATCACTCACCTAATGGCCATTAATAAAAAAAACAGATTGAGTTCCCACAATCTCCTTTGATGGCACACCTCCAAAGACTTAAAACTTCCTTGTAGACCACACCTCTTAAAGATTTCACCAACTCCAAGTCGCACCAAGGTAGGAAATTGGCCTTTAATGCGTGGGCCTCTGAGGTAATTTAAGATCCAAATAATAGTAAATGTGTTTAATATTCTATACTTTTTAAAAATGATGATATTTAGCGTAACAAAGGCATATATAATTTCAATTTTATATTTGTTACTACTCTGTTTACATCTATTAAAGGCAACCACATCCCATTACAAAGAAAGGAAGCTTACCTTTATTACTTTCAGTAATACACAGATATCTTTTTCTTGAACTATCAATTTAAAAAATGGTCTACTGACTCTATACTATGAAAGATGAGGTTAGCATAGTTAAAATAGTATTTCTTTTGTCATTATTCAAATGTTTAGTTATATTTAACTTCTTTTAATGTTTTCCTTCTATATTTAAATAATCTATGATATATCTGCAATATTTCATTATTAATCAACATTAAGGAATATCAAATTGCTTATGAGAAAATCAACATCTATATTTTGCCCCAAATATTTCCCCAATCTTACTTATAATAGAAATACCATTATTTTTAAAAGTAAAATATAACCACTTTAATTTTATCCTATAATTAAAATGAGAATGCCTGGCTTTATTTTGCAATGTTTCTAAAATATGAAAATTATTAATAATAATTTTGAGATTTTAATTGTGTAGCCATTTTTATTGTTGAACAAATAACTTTATCTGTAGACATACAGATTGGTGCAAGAGATCAGATTAGCTTTTCCATGTCTCTACATCTCTATCTTTTTTAAATTTTATTTATTTATTTTTTTGTGGTACTGGGGTTTGAACTCACGGACAGTCTACCTCTGAGCTATACCTCCAGCCCTATCTTTTATTTTTTATTTTGAAACAAGGTCTCACTAAATTGCGGAGTGCCTCACTAGGTAGCTAAGGCTGGCCTCGAACCCAGATCCTCTTGTCTCAGCTTCCCAAATGCTGGGGTTACAAGCATGCGACACCACGCCTGGCTCTACATCTCTATCTTTTAATTGAGAACTTTTCCTGCATCCAGAACAATATAATTTGCATTTTTATAATACCCCACATGATTAAAGTCATGCCATATTTGGGTTATATTTGTTGTTTATTTTTTCCTTTCATATTTGATCCAGAATTCTTTCTAATTCAATATTTTTCCTCTCAGTTTTTTATATCTCTCCATTTCATTTTAGCTTAATAAGTGAAGGATATATCTTCATTTTATTATTCCCATGCAGTTCCTTAACAATGTTATATGATAGTGGAGGTTTTCTGAATGTGTGTGTGTGTGTGTGTGTGTGTGTGTGTGTGTGTGTGTATGTATGTATTGGGATTGAAAATAGGGGCTTTCTATCATTGAGCTACACTCCACACTTCTGATTTATTTTTGCAACAAGGTCTCACTAGGTTGCTGAGAGTCTTGCTGCCTTGCTGAGGCTGTCCTTGAACTTGTGATCCTCCTGTCTCAGCCTCCTAAATACTGAGATTACAGGGCTACATCACCATGCCCAGCCATCCTTTAATTTCTTAAAGTCATTTTGCGGAACTTGGCCTTTCTGATTTCTAGAGAGGGTATTTGAAGATATTTTGAAGATTCCTACAGGGCCTGTGTCTGATGGAATGGTTCTCTCAGGCATTGCCATACATTTTTTCAGAGGTCTTAACAAAAGACTGAAAATTTTGAAGAGACAGAATGGGAATGATTCATTTTCAGTCCCAGTAAGTTCTGGTTTCATCATATGTCCTATAAAATTGTATATCAAAAATAGAACAATTCCTTTTTTAGATACACTCTACTCTTATTTTATCACAGTCATTGAGAAAAAGCCAGAAGATATTTTCTAAATTCTGCCTAAAACTCTTCAATCCATTCATCCATTCACTAGTCCTACTTTGTTTTCCATGTTATTGCAAAGAAATAAATTTCCCATCACTATATAAAAGCTCTCCTTCCTCTATCTTACATTTTTTCATACTTCAAAAACTTCCTGACAATTTTCTTGAAAGCCGTGTGACTTTTAATAGTCATTTTGATGCTACTTTAGTCCATTTGAGCTGCTATACCAAGGTTATATACACCACATAACTTGTAAATAAGAGGGATTCGTTTATTATAGTTCTGGAGGCTAGAATGTCCTAGATCCAGCCAAATCCATGTCCTTGCACTACAGAAGAGATGTGTGTTCTCTCTTAGCCCTGCTTTTATAAGGAACAAATATCACACATGAGGGATCTGGTTTCATGATGTGATCATGTCCCAAAGGCCTCCACTGCCAAATATCATCTCCTTGGAAGTTAAGATTTCAACATATGAATTGAAGAGAAGATACAAACATCTCGACCATAGCAAAGCCCCCTTCGACTTTCACCAACATTTTCCTTGTTCCAGCTTCTGCCCATCATGTGCTCCCAATGAAACAGGGTTTAGGTTTTGTTACTATAATAGTGTACTACTAGGTATCAGTATCTGTTTCACTCACTTTGCTGACATAAAGTAGTCCAAAATATAGTGAAGTAGTACTACTATTAATTTTACTATCATTTCTAGTGATCAGGAATTTGGGTAAATGTCAGTAGAAGTTTTTCTCTGACCTTAGCTGGATGATTCTAAGGCTGAAGACTGGAATCTTTTGAAGGCTCATTTCCCAATTTCTGGCAGTTGATGTCTTTTGAATGGGGCTCCAGGTCCTCTCCATGTGTGCCATTCAGAGCTCCCTCATAGCACAGCAGCCAAATTTTCAAGGTGAGGGGGAGGGGTAGAGAGAGGGAGGTAGAGAAGGTGAGTTTTTACAACCTGAAATTCTAATACACTTTAGGATCTAGCCTTAGAAGTTAAGAGTTACTTTAGTTGTATATTAATTAAAGAAGCAATTACACAATCCTGTCTAGGTTCAGAGGAGAAATTAGTTGCATCCACTGCAGGAGAATCTTTGGAAAATAAAGTCTGACACACTGGATCTGACACTATTTGCCTCCATGAGAGGAACAGAGTGAGAATGGACAGCAAAAATCCATATTCAACTGCTGAGGACCTTGGAGTGGACGCATTTATGCAAAATATCTCTACTTTGCCTTGTAGCTTTCAGTTCTATCACAAGCACTAAAATAGTTAATTACATCCCTGCAATCTCAGAGCTTTTAGTGTGTCTGTGTGCTTGTGTTAAGGGATTCTCTTTACCATTTTCTGTTTTCTATTTCTTCTGCCCTAAACAGTAAATAGCCTGCCAGGACACTAAAAATTATCATTAGGGGGATACACTGGGTTTTATTTTGTATTAATCTCAATGTCTGACTCAAATAGAAGCTGACACTAAATCAACAAGAAAAGTAGACCTAGGACATCTTCCTCTGTAAGGAGTGCTGACTCATTTCCTCCTCACATTAGAGTGTGTATTGCAGTGAATGTTCTTCCAGTGACAGACAAGATTAAACCATGTGCTAATGGGCCTTTTTGGATTCTGTTTTCTCTGATTCAGCATCATTTCATGGTTGCAGCAGCAGGTGATATGATATAAAATAATAAATAGTTAAAGTTGATACAAGTGAATATAGCAATGTTTATTTTACTGCTAGAACTTAATAAAAATGAGAATATAATTTATATAAGTGGGTGAGAGAAGTATTTAAAAAAAGACTGTATATATCACATCTTATAAACTACTAAGAGAAAAGTTAACTCTAAATCAACTAAATAGTGATTTTTATTATACTAATACTATAGCAAAGACATATATTTCATCCTATACAATATATGAATAACCATGACTTTACCCTAACAGAAAAACTCTACCCTTCACAAATTTGCACCCTTTGCCTGTTTGCAGGGATCTCAACCTTCACACAAATTTCCTGGCATTCCAGGTGTTCTTTGGAATACAGAGAGAAGATTCCATGACCCCCTTTATCTAGCAAAGCCAGCATATTGTGAGTGCAAGAACAACTTCCACTAGAACAGGTAGTCATGCCATCTTTAATCACTGCCAATGGCCCCTTTTTTATCACAGCTTCTGGTTCCATATCCATCACAGCTGCCACTGGGCAACTTCTCTTATGGCCATCACTGGGCCCTCCTCCATCATGGCCACTGCTGGGCCCACAGATCTTCAATTGTTCCGACTCAATTCCTTACTTTTTTTGCAATGCCATTTCTCTGAGCTCCAGCTTTATACATGCTTTTCTGGTCAAACTGCAAACCTATATAGTCTCTATGCTTTGTTTTCTGTACCCAAAATTCACTGTACAATTGACTGAATGCAGACAGCAATATCTATAATGAAGTTTGGATAGTTTACTGTTTTGAGATTTCCTCTACCAACTTAATCCATCAATCATCGTTAAATTCAGACTCACACCACACATTTTCAGGACATGATCAAAATTCCAGTAACTTTTTTTGCCAGAATATGTGGCCCCTACTCTTTCCCGATGGAGACCTTTTACTCTATGAAATCTCCTGAGCAGTTTCTACCACCAGTCTCTACCATTACCCTTTCTATCAGCATCCTAGCCCTTCCAACTTTTTATTCAAACTAGTTCCAAAGATTCACAAAACACATGGTCATATTTAGATACAGCAGTGACCCCACTCCTCTGATATCAATTTCTTCTCATTCAATATTTTCACTGATATAATACAAACTGACTGACCACACAACATAAAGAAAATAATATTTATTTTGCTCACAATTTTGGAGATTTCAGAGTTTCAGTCGATGTCAGGCTTGGTCTGCAGAGTTTAGAGGATGGCAGTGGGAAGCATATGGAAACTAGAAGCAAAAGAGAGAGCCTGGGAGAGGAAGGATCCTATATAGTTCCCAAAGCCACACTCCTAGGAAACCCTCCTTATCAATCAATCCCCACTTTGAACATCACTGTCTTGTTTCCATGAGGGCTAGGGGTACCTACTAAATCCAATCCATTACATAGACTCTCTTCTATGCCTGCTATTAAGTTCATATTGTTTAAAGTTATCCTGTAGATCTTGAATGTTCTGGTCATTTTTTTTTTTTTTTTTGCAGTACTGAGGATTGAACTCAGGGGTGTTCTACCTCTGAGCTACACCCCCAGCCCTATTTTTTATTCTTTATTTTAAAATCGAGTCTCACTAAGTTGCAGAGTGCCTCACTAGGTAGCTGAGACTGGCTGTGAACCCAGATCCTCCAGTCTCAGCCTCCCAAATGCTGGGATTACAAGCATGTGCCACCACGCCCGGCTCTGATCATGTTTTTGAATTGTCTTCTCAATATTGTCTGCATGTTCATTTTTAAATGAGCTGTCTTCTATGACCGAGACTGTTTTCCATGTGGACTAGTCTGTTGATGACAGCTTCTATTGAATATTTTATTTCATTTATTGTGTCCTTCATTTCTTTTAAAGCGTATTTTTGGTTCTTATTTAAGACATTGATCTCTTAATTGATAAGGTCTTTGATGAATCTGTTTATAATCAAATTTCTGAATTCTCCTTCTGGCATTCTCTGTACTTCTGTGTTGGTGACTTTCATCGTTGTAGAGTTGTGGGAACTCCTTGTTTCCTTGTAAGTCTTCTCATGTTTTGGGGATTCTTGAATTAGTATCTCTTGTGTTTGCTTGTCCCCTTTCTCTGTGTAGGAGTCCTGTATCTAATTACCATCCCTTTGTGATGGATCCTGTGCTAGAGATAAATATTTGCCATAATGTATCTTAAGTGGTACAGATGTTAGCAGCCTTTGAGTGGCTACCAGCTTCTGTCCTCACAGAGCCCAGAAAACATCAACTAGAGGTTATAGTGCTTTCAGCTTGCCTAGGTTTGATTGTCCCAGTGAGATCTCCTGCTGCCCATCTAGTGATAGTCACTTGAGACCCCACAGACCACCTGTTACAGGGGCCCAAACTCCAACCGGCTAGAGACTGTAGAGTGTGTCTGCCTAGCCTGTATTGTTCTTGTTTCAGTCTTCTCTATCCGCTACTGTTCTGCCTTACTCCACAGATAATTAGCTATAACTCTCTAGCCCTCAATGAGGGGAGCCATTTCTGCCACCAGCCACTATAGATTAGGGTTAGTCCCTGCTGACCTGCCTGCCACCACACATACCAGGGCTCAGGTTCAGTGGGATGAATAATCCCAGCTTCCTCTGAGTTTTAAACCCTGGGATAGTTCATCTTGCAGTCTATGTCCTGTGTCAACTCTGCTGTTCTACTTGTGCTCTCCTGGTGAGGGGACACTGCATCTCAAGCCCTCAGTGAGAAGAGCAGGCCTTGTTAGCCAACCACAACCATGGTAGGGTCCAAAGACCCACCTGCTTCCACATCAGTTGGATCCAAGCTCAGAAGTACAAGTATTCACAACTTCCTGCTGTGTTTTATCACTTTGAGATATCACAGCTACAGTCTATGGTAACAGTTTCTGAGTGGCCTAGAGGGGCAGGGTAGACTGAAGCCTCTGACTCCTATCTCTAGGAACTGTAGGGACTGTCAGCAAAGTCATGCTTTCATTAAGTTCAACTGTACTCAGGCTCTGCAGGGATCCTCTGCAAATTCACACCCCGGGAGTTCTGTAGGTGCTGTGGAGATGTCACATGTCTCCCCTTCCACCAGCCACATGGATTCCCACTGAGGCTGAGGTGTCTGCAAACACCTGCTCAAGGTGGGACGGGTTGTAGCTCCTCAGGAGTCTATGGGAATGGTATGTATACTGGCAGTTCTGATGAGTTCTACCACTGTCACAAGAATATTCACTGGGCAACCCGGTTGGATGATCCAGAAATTCACAGGCATGGGGAACAGGCTAGTTTTGTCTTTCATGTTGGTTCTCCTCAACCACTGTTACCACAGAGTTCAGCTTCTTTTTTGCTTCTTTTTCAGCTTCTTCTCGGGATAGAGGAGCCCCTCCTCCAGCCTGCAGGGCAAGGAGCTGGTGAGACACACTGTTTACCTGTGCCCTGTCATTTTCTCCTTTTTTTTAAAATATACATTTATTGGTGCATGGTAGTCTTACATCATAAAATAGTTCGGAGTGATAGTGACATGTATGCACACAGCACTTAGTCAGTAGTCAGCTTCCCCCCAGCTCCCTCCCCAAGAGGATTTGGGAAAGGAGGAAATTTGAAAGAAGACATAGAAAAAGTACGGTTATGTAGGTGGTGGTGAAGAGAAAAGAGATTTCTGGAAAATTGAGAGAACAAAACATTAGTGCAACCACAGAGCTGGGGAGTAAAGAGCTTCAATATGAATCATCATTTCTTGAAGCATTACTGGAGCAGACTGCTTCACTGTGCAGTGAGGACAACTACACTGTCCCTTTGTGGTTTGAAAAATTACATAATGCCAAAGCCTGTGTGTATAGATATTTAACTACAAACCTTGTGATAAAAGGAATTGTTAAGTATAAAAACAGTACCCCTTTTGATATTCAGCACTCATACATAGCATGGATGAGTGAGTTGTGGTGGTGATGAGCATCTTTTGGCACACAGAGGCTGGTTGCTGTAGGCGCTGTAAAGATGCCAGTTACTCCTCTGGAAGGGACCCAACTTCACGCCTGACATGGGATACGTGTTGGCCCTGCTCCAGGAGCTTCCTGAAATACTGGAGAACGTTCTCGGTTCTCGCTAAAACACAGCCAAATAATTTAGCCCAAGGAAATGAATATCTGCCCAAATTTCATATGAATAGCAGTTGGGGATGGTAGATAGTTCTGGGGTTTGGATGAGGACTGATCAGGGTTCAAATATTGGTTTCATCGCATATACGCTGTGTACCTTAGGCAAGTTGTAGAAGGCCTGTGGGCCTCAGTGCCCAAAGGTAAAATCAAAACCAGTTCTTGTTACTTCACAAGTTTACTATGTGTGTAGTGCGTGTGTGTGTGTGTGTGTGTGTGTGTGTGTGTGTACATGCACGTGCATGCTTAATAAGCAAATATACCTAGTAACTCATAAGGGCAAAAAAACTGAAAGATACTCTACCAACTTTGCAAATTCATATTTCTATGATTAAATGAGAATTGTTTTCTTCCTGTTAGATTTCTACCAGTTTGTTCTGTTTTATCATATCTTTAAGATATATTACTTAAAAATAGACTTTAGCATATCCATAGTCTGTAACTATCAAAGATACTTGGATACAGATTCTTCGGGCTCCTTAAGCCTGATTAAGAATACAGGATTAGGGTCCAAGAACCTGGTTATAATAATTGTTTTTTAATCTGCAGTAATCCTCAGGGGGAATTTTCCCAAATCTATTTTATTCAGCACAAGTCTCCCTTATGCAAACAAAAACACAGAATTTGATGTGATTTTCAGAAACATCCTACTCATAAAGTATTTCTACTGAGCTTCATTAATTTATAAATGATACTACAGTTTGGGATATGACTAGAGACCTTTTAGGCAAGTAAGATACTTTGGTTTCTTTTTTACTATTCTTACTTTGACAGGTTTCTTCCTTTGCTTTTCCAGAAACACATAAAAGCCTTCTCTCTTTAAATCTTAATTCCATGCTGTAGCCAATTTGACTCATCCACAATTATACTAAATATCTTCCTGTGGAATCGTTAAGCCCAGCTATTGTCCTGATAACAAACTATCCCAAAATAGTTGATGAGAAAAGCCGCTCTTCTGTGGCAAGGCTCTTTGTCTCAGTTTCAGCTTAAAGCGACCGGGGAGGGCTATTGGCTCAGCTTGTCAGGATAATATATCAGGAAAACACAAACATGGCACCTTTTGACTTATCTCTCTTTTCCCAGTCGCTGTTCCTTGCCAGCAGAAGGGCTATACTACATTATTTTTTTTTTCAGCATACATTCTGAGTGTTTCTGTGGATTACAGCTGTGTGTGACACTATCTCTTCTTTGCTAGGTCAGAACATAGTGGAACAAATATGTCTTTAACAGATAAGCATTTTGAATTTTGCTGTCACATACGAAAGCACCAATGCCTACAACACAGCAAACCTACCATTCATAATCGGGTAAGTAAGAAGTAGCTGAAAAGCAAAAGCTAAAGGAATGAATTACCACAGTACCATAAAAACAAGATGCAGAATTTTAGACTCTCAAATAGTTGATATCAAAGGCCCATTAATGTGTGTGTTTATGTTTATGAAAACATAGCAGATGGCTGAGAACATGCAATATCTGTTAAATTTTAAAATATTTCAGAAATAGTAGGAGACAAATGTTTCTCATAATCATTGCATGTCCTTATTTTTCAATCTCTTACAGAATCTGTTGAGTCACTACCATTATTTCCTCTGTATGTGCCTAACTAGATTATTTCTGTTCTCCTCTTTTGTTAGTAACTTTGTTTAATCTATTTAATGTTATCCCAGTGCTTTATGGGCCAATGACCAACTGAAATGTCTTAGAAAAAAGACCTGTCTGCTAGTGAGGGACTCCAGGGAGTCCACTGGATGTTAGATCTGGGAAAACACTTCCAGCTTCACAGAGCATAACATTTTTTAAGAAATTAAGAAAACTAGGAATATCAACCTCAATTCTCAATAACCTCTAATAATGATTCTGTGAAAAGTATATCTTGGAGGTCAATCTGTGTTATTTGAGGTGGTGTCCAAGAAGAGATGTTTGAAATCCTGACAGAGATCAGCCTGGGACCACAATGCTCATAAGAGATAAATCAGGATAAAAGTTGGGCAGTATAGCTAGAGATGACCAAAGGGCAGAATCTCCATGACTAATCAGTGAGAACAAAGAAGGAAATCAATTAGGAATAGACCTAATAGAGCCTTCACACTATAAAGGCATTTTCATTCCACATCACTAAAGAATGATGACTACTTTGGAGAGAGGTTATCTGCTTCCTTCCCAGAGAGCACAATCAAAACAATCACCCTGTGGGGCCAGGCATGAGCTCAAGTCCTTGTGTAGCAAGTGAAGTTCTCCCCCACAAGTAAAGAACCCAAATGTAGGCAGTGTTGTAAAATTTAGAGTGTGAGGGCCAACTGTACATCCCATTTAAAACCTAAATTTAGCTTAAAGCTCATCCTTATATGTATTCTGTAAATATTTAATGAGCACTTTCTATGAGTCAGATCTACTCTAGAAGATATCAGTGAATATCACAAATAGCCTCAGCCAAGGAGCTTCCAAACACAGGAGAGAACTTAGCCATATATATAAAAAGTAGTGTTCAGAACGGCTATTCACATTCTCAAAGTCTTCCGCCTGTTAAGTAGCTGAGCAAGGATTTGAACCCCTAATTCAAAGCCCATTTCTTTTACATAGCTAAAATACAGGCAGAATTAGGTCTGCATGTCCCAATTGAGCACACAAAACAAATTTCTGTATAATGAAAAGATTTACTGCCTTTTTCATTACAAGAATATATAATTTGATTTTAAAAGACTTGCTTCGAGTATCATTTCCAGACAATATTTGTATGCCAACACAGAAGTAAAACCCTTCATGTCACAACACAGGTTACAGGTTATAATTTTTTTTTTATAGAAACGGCATTCTTAGAATGTCTCTTCCTCTTTACCACAAGGACATTATATCTTTGCCTGTTTTCTCTCTCAGATGAGAGTCATTCGAGACATTTTACAGAAAGGTGCCACACAAGAATTAAACAATTCTTAAAGAAATTTACGTTTTTAAAGATTTTCTTAAAATCGTGAGATAGTTTTAAAAATTTCTTTTTCTTTTTCCAGTCAATGCAAAACAAATGAGCCAGATATTAGTTTGTTGCATTTTTTGATGCACCTTAGTTTGTGTTTTGGGGCAAAGGGGTTCATAGTCTAATCTGAATCTCTATACTTTTTTTCCATGAGACACCACACTTGGCCTTTGTATCTTTCATCCAAGGAGAAGAGGTCAATGACTGCCCAAAAGCAGGCTCACAGAGTCCTGTGTATTCCAGCACGGGAAGAGGGAGGCGGAGATAATTCCTGAGATCACTCCCTTGGAATAACTGAAATAGTACAGGTGGCCTCCAGTGCATTCCACTCTTGTTAGAACAAGAAAAAGTCTCAGAACTCATGAACCAGACAGACACAGTAGGAATGAGGATCACTGCAGTGCTCAGTGAGACCCACTGTATCAACACAGGACCCAGGTAAGTCAAAAAGTTACCGTGTGGAAGAAATGACAGAAACTGCAGAGAGAAAGGAAAGAAATGATCAGGCTATAAAGGTATTAAGTAAAAAAAGTCTAAATTTTTTTTGCTGATAACCCTGAGGATTATTAAGGTATTATAAACTATAAAATATCATGCATCTTTATTTCTCTTTTTGTTTTATTTTGAATTGTTTTGCTTGCTGTGAGAAGGGTGAATCAGAGGGAAAGCAGTATGGAGTCCTAGCTCCCAGTGTCCAAGGACAGCACAACAGTGGTAACAGTGGCAGTCTGAATTACAGTCCTGGTGGCAGAGAGGTGGTGAAAGAAGAAAGCTCTCGGTTTATTTAAGAGCACAACCACCAGCATAACTTTGCGGGATTGATTTGTTGACTGATTAGATACTGGGTCATTAGAAGGAAGAAACTAGGTTGATTCTTATATGTTTGCCTTAGGTGGGTATTATATAGATTATAAAAAATATATTATATAAATATATATATTATATTGTATATTATAAATATATAAATTATATTATATAAAGATATATATTATATAGAATGGTTATTAACTAAAATAGGATTTAAAGGAACAATTTAAGAGAAGCAGGTATGAGTTTATGTAGAACAGGTGTTTCATGTACTTATGGATGTCTAATTAGCCTATGTAGTGAGCTGTTAGATACACTGCTACATAGTTTTCCTGAACAAATAGGAGCCAAAACAGAAATAAAATAATTAAAAAACCCTGTCAGCAGGCCATGGCTTTCACAAAGAAATGATGTACGCCTTGTAAGGTACCACCTCTGTTGGATTCATCAGTTTCAAATCTGGTCCGCAGGATGACTGACTCGAAGAGGCAATTTCTACTAGATTCTATAAGTGATGGAACTAAACTTCTACTGTGTTGACTCACAGTAATAAAATGTTAGGGAGACCAATGAACAAAAAAGCAATGTAAACATACAAAGTTGAGAAAAAGTGATCAAACACAGAAAATACTCATTGATCTATCCCCCCCCAACCCCCGTATACTGGAGATGGAGACCAGGGGCATTCTACCCCTAAGTTACACCCTCAGACCCTTCTTAATTTGAATCAGGAAACATAGAACAGGAGAGACAGTGAAAAGTTCAGTGGTTGGTAGGGGGTGGGAAGAGGAAAGGATCAATAGTGGGAGCACAGAGTAGTTTCAGGGCAGTGCAACAACTCTGGTACTTTAATGATGATCACATGTCTGTATCCATTTGTCCAAACCAATAGAAAGCACAATGCCATTAGTGAACCCTAATGTAAACTATTAACTTTGGGTGATACTGATGTGTCAGGATAGGCTCATCATCTGTAACAAAGACACCACCCTGGTGGAGGTTGTTTCTAATGGGGGAGACTATGAACATTTGAGGGCATAGGAAATATGGAAAATCTCTATCTCCTTTTGATTTTGCTATGAATATAAAACTCTTCTAAAACTACAGTCCATTAAAAAAAAACTCAAACTCAGTTGCAAAAAACTCTTCTAAAACTATAGTCCATTAAAAAAAAACTCACAAACTCAATTGCAAAAATATTATTCTGTTTTCTTACTGTAACTAGACTTTCTTACTATATTAAGATGCCATTATGTTTAATGCAACAAATATAATCAGCGGGACACAATTAGGTCACTCAGACAACTTCAGCAGCTTATATTTTAAGGCTGACACAGTCAAAACTCACCACTTATTCTTCCTTAATCACATCTAGTGTCAAAGGAAACCTGTTCATTACTGTGTTTGATTGCTGTGTTTTTCATCTTTGTTACTTAGCATCTTTCAGAGTACAAGGTGCTAACAAATACTTGTTGGGTAATTAATAAGTAATATTCACAAGCCTATTATCTCTGACACATTTCTAAAAGTCAACATATATGCCAGTCATTGCAGTTTTCCTATTATTGATTGTAAGGGAAGAATCTCTTGTCTTACCTAGTTAGAGCTTAAGAGATCTGGGTAGGAAGTCTGTAATATCTGGCACTCCCGTGTATTGCTTTCTTCCTGACATCACCATTACTCATCATCAGAGTATTTGAAGTATGAAGAGCCTAATTCATAGTAGTGCTCCAAAACTAGAGGCAGCTGCAAACTTGTAGAGCAAATTTATTCATCACAATAATTCAGAGGGTTTGAAGAATTGAAAGGAAATTAAAAATAACCATTTATCTTGGTGTAGTAGCATTTCAAGCACATGCTAAATATGCTTGGTGATTTTTTTTTTTTTTCATTTTACTCCGACAGAATTAGGTATAATCGTGTAGTAGTGGTTGTGAATAAGGAAGGAAAGCTTAAAAACAATTAATGTCATATTAAACTACTAACACATTCTCTGCATGCTCCAGCCCTTGTGACTTCTTTAATCTTTGAATTCTGACAGAGAGAGGGAGAATGAATCTGGATGAATACTTCTGTATATTGATGACATCTACCACATATTTGGTACATATTACTTACTATCTCTTATTGTTATTGTGCTAGCAGACTCACTCATATTTTCTCTCTCTCTCTCTCTCTCTTCCCTCCCCTTCCCCCCCCCCTCTCTCTCTCCTCTCTGGTTGTCTTTTCAGCTTACACACAAATAAAGCAAGCTGTTGTGTTGAGAAGGTCTGTGTGGAAAGAAACTGAGCTCAGCTTTGATCCTAGTTCTCCAGCTAAGAACTGAAACAATGGGATGCCTCAGTTCAAGCCACGAAGAACTGAATTCTTCCAAGAACCACATGAAATTAGGAGCCTTCAAAAAGAAAGTAGAGGACTGGGCTAAGCCAGGCCTGGGCTCCTGACCCACAGACACTGTGACACACTAGATATGTGTTAAACTGGTAAACTTATGGTCAGTGATATGATATGTAGCAGTAGGTAACTAATACACCCAGGCTGGAGGGAGGAGGCCAAACAGAAATTAGACACACTTTTAAGAGTGATCCAAAAATCAACCCAGAAGCAGATAGATTAATGTTGATAAGAGGTCATATGCGAATGTGCACTGCTTTGGAGGAGAAATACAAAGAGAAACTCAAGCTTCCTGTCCTACTAAAATGTTCTGTCTAGGTGGAACGTGGAACGTTTCCCCATGTGCAAATGTCCTCCATTACCTGTAATTAACAGTGAAGTGATTGTTTGCTGAATGTGAATTCAGTTTCCTAGTAGGGAACGCAGGTCACAGATTCCAGAAACCATTAGGGAACTCACAATTCAACCAAGGGGAAGACCAGGCAAAGCAGCATCCGTCCCCTACCTCCTCCTCTTTCAAACCTTCGCACTTATTTCTTGCTTACTCTATTTTCTCCTTCCAATGTCACATCAGCCAGATGTGGATGTTACACTGTATGCATAAAGAAAAGCACTGTTCTCTCTTTGCAGCTTAATTTCCCAGACACTTCCTTAGAATATAGATAGTGCCTATTTACTTAACGAACTTTAGCTCTGCTTAAAATACTTGCCTTTGAGGAAATGGTTCCATGCAGCTGAAAATGTCTGTCCTACAGAAACTGGTGTGTCTTAACCCAGAAAAAAGAACAGTACTTTAGACTGCAGAAAGCATTGAATTTGAATCTTGCTTCTCTGGAGTACCAGGTTTGTGACTATTATTGTTCTAAAACTAACTGAATCTGTTTCTCTTTAGTAGAACTGCCATAACAACTACCTCAGTGTTGCTTTGATACTTTGATAAATATATTAAATAATGAAAATAATGTCCTTGAGACCTTGCAATAGTTTCTCAAACATCAGTTATCTTCTCTCCACTTCTCTGTCATTCCATCCATCACATGAACATACATTTTTTTTTTCAGCCATGTTTACAATTGTTTCTAGGAGCATCCTGCGATATTTTGTTGTTGTTTGTTTATTTGTTTGTTTGTTGCATAGGAACTGATCTTTGGTACAGCTTAGTAAGAGCTACAGTTTGCTGAAACACTTTAACTTCTTTTCTAGAGCTGTGGGCTGAGTTCCTTATTGTCCCTTGGAGGATAGTATAATTTAATTTTTTAAATTAACAGATAAAATTGTATGTATCATGTTCAACATATTTCAAAATACATATACATTGTAAAATGGCTAAATTTAGCTAACTTAGATATATTTCTCACATAGTTATCATTTTTTAAAAAATTTTTGCATAGCATGCTAGGAATTTAATTTAAGGCCTTTCACATGCTAGACAAGTGTTCTACCACTGAGCCACACCCCAGCCCATGTAGTAAGAATACTTACTATGAACTCTCTTAGCATTTTTCAAAAGCACAATACATTGTTATTAATTATAGTTACAGTGTTCACAATGGTGTACAATAGATATCTTGAACTTGCTTCTCCTATGTAACTGTAACTCTGTATTTTTTGAGCAATATTTCTCCAACCACTGAACAGCTCCCTCTCCTTTTTTATTTTTATTTATTTATTTATTTATTTATTTATTGCGGTACTGGGGATTGAACCCAGGGGCATTCTACTCTGTGCTACACCCCAGCCCTATTTTTTTTATTCTTTATTTTGAAACAGGTTCTCATTAAGTTGCAAAGGGCCTCACTAGGTAGCTGAGGCTGGCCTCGAACCTGGGATCCTCCTATCTCAGTCTCCCAAATACTGGAATTACAAGTGTGCGCCACCATGCCCGGTGTCCCATCTCCTTTTAACCAATCCACTTTCTATTTCTATGAGATCAGGAACATTCTACTCCAAGTTACACCCCCAGCCCTATATTATTTTTTTTTTATTCTTGAAACAGTGTCTGGCTAAGTTACTGCACATGCCTTAAAACCTGTGATCGATCCTTCTATTTCAGCCTCCCAAGTACTGGGATTACAGGCATGTGCCACCATACCTGGTTTTAGATCAATATTTTTTCACATTCTGCATATAATTTAGATCATCTAATATATGTCTTCTTGTGCCTGACTTATTTCACTTAACACAATGTCCTCCCAATTTAAGCATGTTTTCTGGAATTGCAGGATTTCGTTTCTTCTTATAGCTAAACAGTACCTCATTGTGTGTATGTGTGGCATTTTTTTTTATCCATTCATGCATTGCTGGAAACATAACCTAATTAAATATCTTGGTTCTTGTGAATAATGCTGCAATAAACATTCAAGTAAAGAGCTCACCACACATCTGCTAAATAGCTATTATCAAAATAACCAAAGATAACACGTATTTGTAAAACTGCAGAGAAATGGGAACCCTAGCATACTACTGCTAGAAAAGAAAATTATCAGCACTATGGAAAACAGTATGAAGATTCCTCGGGAAATTAGAGGTAGAACTAAAATGATCCAGCAGTCCCAATACTGGATATATAGCCAAAGGTCAGTGGAACTTCAATGTGAGTTTACTGGTTCTACAGTTCACCTTTGAGGCACTGAGAGAAAGTGATTTTAGAAGAATAGATCTCTGGTTCCTGGGAGATTAGACTACAAAGACAATATAGGGTCACCTTTGACCCTAATTCAGAAAAAACTTTTTTGTGTTCTTATTGAAGTTTTCACTTCATATTTGTAGTTAAGAAGTTTTTTTTTTTTTTTTTTTTTTTTACACTTGAAAATAGGCTATAAAGGGTGTTCTGCTCAGTGACACAATTGTAGGCTGTCCATGTACTTCCTTGCTAAGTAAGCGTTTGCCTACTCCTTATCACAGAGTAGAAAAGTTGCCATTTTTCCTAACCACTTTTAATTAAGTTGACAAATTTCATCTTGGGAACAATAATTGCCCTACACTTCTGGAATGGTCTTTATTTTATTGGGTTAAAATGATCATTCTATGTTTTCTTGTCAGTAATACTAACCCTAAGTGAATAGGTGATTTTAATTTGGACTGAGATTGGATATAATACCATTCCAATGAATGAACTTAAACATTTGAAATTGCATGAAGTGAGGTCCAACTTTTAGTGTTCTTGTTGCCTGACGTACTCACATACATTCCATTAGTGCATAAATTTTTAATTTTTTTATATTTTGATACTGGGGATTAAACTCAGGGGCATTCTACCTTTGAGATATACTCCCAGCCCTTTTTATTTATTTATTTGGTACTAAGAATTGAACCCAGGGGCATTCTACCTCTGTGCTACACCCCCAGTCCTATTTTTTACTCTTTATTTTGAAACAGGGTCTCACTAAGTTGCAGAGGGCCTCACTAAGTAGCTGAGGCTGGCCGCAAACCCAGATCCTCCTGTCTCAGCCTCCCAAGTACAGGGATTACAAGCATGCCCCACCACATCCGGCTCCTTTTAATTTTTTGTTTGAAAAAGAAGGTCTTGCTAGGGTGCTGAGGGTTTCACCAAGCCAATGAGGCTGGTTTTGAGCCTGCAATCCTCCTGTCTCAGCCTCTCAAGTACTAGAATTACAGGAGCATGCCACAGTGCCCGGCTTAAGAATTAAATTTTAGAGTACGATTTTCAGTCAGTGGTAGCTGGATCCATTGATATTTGAATGGCATTGCCCTTTAACCTGTATCAAATTTAAATAGTTGCTCTAGCCAAAAGACTATTTGGAACTGAAGAGTAGGAGGTAAATATCCAGGCTTCTATCATTTGTTTACAATGAGGTGTTAAGGAGACTGACATCTTCATTCGAGTAGAGTCTAAATATATATATTGCTGTCTAAACTTTAGCCAAAATCTCAAAACGCAGGTGTCTTATCATTTACAATCAGGAAGAATTATTAATAGCTGCACAGAAAATGTCTCATTTTTACCTAAAAATTATCTGCTATATCATTTAAGGATACTCTCTTAGTTGACTTCCAAAACAGAGGTAATGACATGGATGCAGAAAGGTTATATAGAATGAAATTCTAGAAATCATAGGTAAGAAATCCAAGATTGAGAAAAAGAAGACAA
>PVLC010023998.1:0-24860 GCA_004027655.1 Graphiurus murinus
AAGGCTTTGCTAAGCTGTGATAACTTGAGCTCTGTCATACTTATCTCAGCAATGCACAATCTTTTAAATATACATTTTGGGGACAGCTCTGGCCATGCCGACATTTTATGTGTGTGCTGAAAACTGATAATTTTCTTAAAAAGAAGGTGGCATTCCAAGTCTGACTCTACTACCTGTTGTGTTATCTCAATCAAGTTTCTCAGCCTCTCTGAGCTTTGTTTTCCTCAACTGTAAAGTGGCAAAAGTAATATAGTACCTAACTTGGAGGTTGTTAGGAGTGTTAACTGAGTTGCTATGGTAAAGCCCTAAGAATAGGGCTCTACATATCTTAAGGGCTAGATTATTTTAAATAAATCATAGTGTACCACTAATATATCTTACAAATGAAATGCTCCTCCCCCCCCCAAAAAAAACCCTTAGAATTTCCTTAAGAGATCTGAAAATGCACGCCCATTGATTTTGGACCCGGGAAGTTTTATGCCTGGAGCTTGCCTGACAGATAGCTTAATTTATTTTACTTTGAAACAGTGTCTAAGTGGCTGAGGGCCTCTCTAAGTTTCTGAAGCTAGCCTCAAACCTGTGATCCTCCTGTCTCAGCTCCCAAGTACTGGGGTTATAGGTATGCGTCTCCCCACCTGGTTTTATTATTGTATTTTAAGCATGCAAACTCATGGAAGGACCACATACCTTCCTGAGGTCATGCATCTGGTGTGTGGCAGAGCTGGGATTGGGACACTCTGGCCTCAAACTCTGGGCTGTCACCAGTACATTATACTCTGGGGTAGCCCTTCTGCAGCTTGGGGGTCCATCTTTAGTTCTCAGTGTCATGTTGGCCAACAGGGATTAGCTGTAGAATTACCTGCCTACTGTCTCCATTGCCCTTGGCACCCCCAGACTCACCTCTGATGCACAAGGATAGTAGCACCCAGAAGAGAACTTCCTGTTGGGAGCCACTGATCGTGGGGTGAGTCTCTTTCCACACAGGAGCTTCCAGGATTCAGCCCCTGAGCTGCAGGGCACAGAGGAGAGAATCCAAGTCCCCAGGTTGGTGCTTCGGCCCAGCCTTGTCAACCACAGCACGTCTCTTCCTGTGTGACCGTCAGCTATCAACTGTATGCACTTTCCAGTCTTGCTGAGAATTGAAGTGACACACCCTTATACTGAAGGTATTAAGAATCATGGATATGTGTGTATATGCATGCATATTATGTATATCCTATATATGCATATTGTGTGTGTGTGTGTGTGTGTGTGTGTACTGTGTCTCTTCTTTATAAACATGAAAATCTGCCGGGCATGGTGGCGCACGCTTGTAATCCCAATACTTGGGAGGTTGAGACAGGAGGATTGCAGGTTTACGGCCAGCCTCAGCTACTTAGTGAGGCCCTCTGCAACTTAGTGAAACCCTGTTTCAAAATAAAGAATAAAAAATAGGGTTGAGGGGTGTAACTTGGAGGTAGAATGCCCCTGGGTTCAATCCCCAGTACCATAAAAACAAAAAAACAAAATAAATAAACATGAAAATCTCACCATGGCCAGGAGATTCTAGTAACCCCTCACTCCCAGACCTTCCTTCCTTCCTTCCTTCTTTTCTTTTTTCTTTTGTACTGGGGACGGAATCCAGGAGCATTCTACCTCCAAACTGTACCCCCAGTCTTTTTTTATTTTGCAACAGGGTTTTGCTAAGGTGCTTCAGTTGGCCTTGAACCTGGGATCCTCCTGCCTCAGCCTTCCTCCTACTTGGATTATAGGTGTGCGCCACCATGCCTGCTCTTTCTTTCTTGATTAAGAAATTCCTCCATTTTCTACACAGTTCTTCAAGCACAATTTTGTTGAGCTTTCCTCCCCAAAGTCTGTATTATAGAAACAAGACATCTTATTTTCCTTTTCCACTCATAAAATTGCACAATAATATTTGAATATGTTGTTGCAAAATACGACCCACCCCCCCTATTCCAAACCCCAGAGAATCGCTAATCTGTGAGCGATTCTCATGGATTTTGAAGAGGCTGCCTTTCCCAAATGGTTAGGTTTGGAGAGGATGCCTGATGACTGCTATCAAACGCTTAACATTTGAAAATAAATTCACAAAACACAGAAGACGAACAGATGGCCTGCGCGTTTTGTCCATCCTCTGTAGCTTTCCACAGTCTCTGCAGCATCAGACAAGAAGGAGTTTGAGCCAGCCCCAGGTGGGCGGGACGCGAGGGGGAGGCAAGCTGTCCCCAGGCCCGAGCCGTGCACAGCAACGGCTGTGTTCAGGGCCCCGAAGGAGGGTGCACCCACGGAGGTGGGGTCCTCACTCCTCATCCCAGCCGGTGGAGGCAGCACCATGGGGAAGGGGTTGAGAGGACCAGGGTCCTCTGGTTGTCAGAGTGGCCTTGTAGGTTGCTTCTTGTTTCATGGGACAACTGGGAGTGGGGTTCCAGCCCTGAGTGCACCTCCCTGCTAGACCTCTGCATTGTGGGGCATGGTTGTGGAATCCCAGTGTGGCCCATTCAGCAGCTGCGGATTAGACTCTAGGCCAATGATCCAATGCTCGCCAGGTGTGTTAGTTCCCCGGGACTGCTGTAGCAAATGATTACAAACCATGTAGCTCTACCCAGAAGAAACATCTTCTCCTATGGTCATGGAGGGCAGAAGTCTAAAACTGCGGTTTCACAGGGCCACGCTCTCTCGGGGGGCTCTAGGAGAGAATCCTCCCTTGCCTCTTCCAGCTCTGGCAACTGTCGCGTTGTGCCTGGGTTTGTGGCCACATCTCTTTCTGCTTCATCTTGTCTTTACTTCCTCTGTGCATCTTTGTTTTCTCTCTTGACCTCTCCCTTACTGTTTGTTTTTGTTTTATTTGGGGTGCTGGGGATTGAACCCAGGGGAATTCCATCTCTAAGCTACACACCCCAGCCCTTTTTTTTTTTTATTTTGAAACAGGGTCTTGCTAAGTTGCTGAGGCTGGCCTCAAACCTGCAATCCTCCTGTCTCAGCCTTCCAAGTCCTGGTGGCCTTGCCCTTATATACTTGTGATGCCACTGATAGCTCACCCTGATGACCTAGGGGAATCTTTTCATCTTAAGAGTCTCTAAGTGACCTCAGGTATTTTGTTACAGCAATGGAAAACTAACTAGACCCTTTTACCAATGAAGGTAACACCAATTCCAGGGTTGAAAGTTGGATGAGTGTCCCCCAAAGGGCTATGTGCTGAAGGTGTGGTCCCCAGGCTAGGCTACTGGAAGGTTTTGGAACCTTTAGGAGGTGTATCCTGGTGGGAAGTATTAAGTCATTGGGGTCATGTCCTTAAAGGTTTGTGGAACCCCAGTCCTCTTCCCCTCTTCCTTTCTTCTCTTTTGCTGTTTGGCATTTGTTGGAGTCAGTGACCTTCCTTCTCTGGGAGTTTTCCCCCCTCATCTCTACAAGGATGAACATGGTTGAGTGCCTTTCCTCTCCACTAAGGTAATGCTTCTGTTGATCTTCCTGCTCTTCCTTTTACCTCTATGAACTACATCCTCTGATGTAAATCAGATCATGAGAACCCTTGGCTTAAAGTCTCTATGAAGAGGCAGAAGGACAGCCCTTCCCAGACGTCCCTGTCCTGATCCCTGAGACCTTTCTTACTGGGCAAAAAAGATTTCACAGGCTTGTTAAGGATTTGAGATGGGGGGATCATCTCTGGTTCTCTTCAAGGGCCCAACGTAATCACAGGGATATGGGAATATCCCTGACAATAAAAGAATTGTGTCAGCCCAATACTTGGGAGGCTGAGACAGGAGGATCGCAGGTTCAATGCCAGCCTCAGCAACTTAAGAAGGAAAACCTGCAGTAACCTAGTGAGACCCTGTTTCAAAATAAAAGGTAAAATAGGGCAGAGGTGTAGCTCAGAGGTAGAATGCCTCTGGGTTCAATCCCCAGTACCAAAACGAAAAGGAGCCATGCCAATGTAAGCAGAGAGACAGGGATGCACTTTGAAGATGAAGACTCTCTGAAAGGAGACTGCCTGGACTCCTTGGCCCGTAGCCCCCTTTCATCTTAGACTGTGTTTCCTGCCCCTTGAGAACCTCTAGAAGAAATCAGATTCACCAACACCTTGATTTCAGTTTGGTGAGACTGATTATGGACTTCTGTCTTCCTGAACTCTAAGATAATAAATTTGTATTCTTTTGAATTATGAGCATGGTAATTTGTTATAGCAACAGCAGGAAACTAATACAGTCTCCAAGGGCTTCTCCTTAAACTTAAAGTCAAACCTCTTGCTGAGGGCTACACATGACCAAGCCCCCGCCTTCCTCTCGGGCCTCATATCCCATGACTTTGCTTGTGCTTACCATTCTTCAGCCGCATGGACTTACTTTCTGTTCCTCAACCGGTTAAGCCTGAGGTCTGGTCCTTGCTCTTCCTTTAGCCTGAAATGTACAAACTGCCACCTTGTCAGGAAGGTCTTTCCTTCACCATGTCAGTTAAATAACTGACAATCCAACCACCCCTCCCCACCCCCGCCAGGGTCATAACAACACCCTGCGTTTCCTTCACATCACCAGTTGCTGTCTGCAGTCATATTACTCACTATCTCTAATATTCATCACTTCTAGAACACCGACTGCATGAGAAAAGGGCCCACGCTTTGCTCCATATCTGGAACAATCATTGGTCTTAGAGAGAGATTTGTTGAATGAATAACTATACCTTCTGTGTCTAATGACTTCTTGCTGCAGTCATGGGCTACCTGAAGAGTTTCAGCCCCTGTAATAAAATAACAATGAGGAATTCACCCTGAAGCCCAGGATTGAGCCATGAGAAGATACAGGATGAGATCTGGACGTATTTTCTCCTTGTTCTTCTCTTCAATCCGATTTCCTCCCTCTTAACATAATTGTCAAATGTTTCTCTTTGTTCAACCACTTCCTCTGTTAATTCTTTGCTGGGTTCTGTCCATTTACAATGAATAGAATTTCCTGCAGATGATCTTGGAGTCAAATATCCTTGGGAGCTTCACAACCAAAGTTCCCTTTTTGGCTTTCTGCTTCTGTTTCTGTCAGGAATCTCACTGCTGCAATCTAAACCTCCTGACCACCACAACTTAGAGGATGGAGATTTATTTACTCACAGTACTGGAGATTTCAGGAGGTTCAGTCCATGTTAGTCCATGTTACAATGGTGGAGCTCAGTGTATGGCAGCACGAGGCAGGGAGAGGAAGAGAGCAAGGCCTCTGCGCTCACATCATTAAAGCTGGGAGCCAGAGAGAGCTAGCAAGGCAATTCACGAACATAAGCACAGTCTCCAGGGGGGACCCACCTCCTCTAGTCATACCCCACCTGCCCAGGTTATCACCAGATAAATACATTTATCTACTGATGAAATCACATCACGGATGATTTCATTATATTAGCTCTGAACATCAATACACGAGCTTTTTCTGGGGATATTCTACATGTAAACCATAACAGCTTCTTAAATAAGGAAGTTGTTGCTGCTCATGTTTTGGGGGTTCATGGTAACTCTGTTTTGAGAACAAAGGCCCTTTAATCTTACAGGCTAAAGGAGACACTAATATCTGTCCCATTTGTGAGGGTCCTAAATCCTAAGTCTTTTTCATCTGGATTAATTGTGTTCACCTGCACATTCAATCAACTCAGAAACTCTCAGAGGAAGAGTGGTCACTTTCTCTCCTCTCTGCTTCCAGTTCCCTTCTAAGAAGGAGGATTGGTCTGGTGGGTCAAGATTGAGTACATTTTTTGGATACAGTACTAAGACACCCCTGTCCCCTGCCCCAGGTGGTATTATATGCTAGACAGCTTCTGACATGACTCCTAGTAATCTCTGCCTGGCCTCTTTATGCTCTTTGGTAATTCCTCCCCTGGAGTGTGGAATGAATCTTGTGACTTGCTTGTAATGAACAGTGCACAGGGAAAAAAATGATCTAATGTCACTTCTGTGATTAAGTTACTTCCATCTTACTGGGATTCTCATTATATGGCCTTCGAAGTTCATACATTGATGAAATAAGCCTCCTGCTATGGTTTGAATCTGTTTCCCAAAAGTTCATATGTTAAAAAATTTAATCCCCAAACTTATATGTTGATGGATTTGCAGATGGGGCTTTTGGGAGGTTATTAGATGAGGCCATGAGGGTGAGTCTCTCATGATGGCATTAGTAACTTTATAAGAAGAGGAAGAGAGATCTGAGTTCTCATTCTTGCTCTCCCCTCATATGATACCCTCCACCATGTTATAGAGAAGTGAGAAAGCCCTTCTCAGATACTCAGCAGATACTGGGGCCAAGCATTGGATTTCTCAGCCTCTAGAACTCCAGAGCTGTGAGCTACATAAACCTCTCTTCTTCATAAATTACCTGTCCTCGGTTATTTTGTTAAATCAATAGCAAACAGACTAAAACACTGCAATTTTGGAAAGGCCTAAATGGCAAGGAATTAAGGTCAGCCTCCTGCTAAAAGCCAGTGAAGAACTGGGGCCCTTAACCCAATTGTTCACAAGGAATGAAATCCTGGCAACAGCCATGGGAGTGGCTTAGAAGTGGATTCCTCTCTAGCTGAACCACCAGATGAGACCATAGCCCCAGCCAGCACCTTGACAGTGGCTTATGAGGAACCGAGCTAAGTGGCAGAGGACCGAGCTAAGCCCTGCCCTAACTTCAGTGCACTGAAACTGCAATAATAAAAGCGTGCTGTTTTAAGCCACTAAGTGCTGGGGCCATTTGTTAACCACCATAGATGACGAATCCGAGCCACATGATACCTAGGAGTTCTCTAAAATCCCACCCAGCTTAGGCTTAGGACCCCATGTTGGAATATGTGGCCAAATATTCATATCATAATAAACCCATTTACTAGGCATTGTCTTCTGTGCCTTTATTTCCCTCTTGGACCTTGTAAGGAGAAGTCACTGGGTGAAAACAGAAGGAAATGTCCTTGCATCTCCTGTCTAAATGTCACTGGAATCTCACCCTAACATATGGTCTAATTTGAACAGGTCATATGTCAGGGTGAAGAGCATTTATGAGACTAAAATCCCCAGTGGATGGAGAGGGGTTCACCCTCTGGGCAAGGCCTTTGGAACTCAAACCTTTGCTTTCGGAAATCAGGTCTCACTCTTGGAACTGTCACTGTTTTCTAGGAAGTGATGAGCTGCAGAATTCCACGTAGATTATAGCATTCTCACATCAAAACAAAGACACAGGATCTGAGAGATTTTATTTTATTTTTTTAATTTTTTTTTTTGTGGTACTGGGGATTGAACTCAGGGGCATTCTACCTCCGAGCTATACCACTAGCCCTATTTTTTTATTCTTTTATTTTTGAAACAGGGTCTCACTAAGTTGTGGAGTGCCTCACTAGGTAGCTGAGGCTGGCCATGAACCCGGATCCTCCAGTCTCAGCCTCCCAAATGCTGGGATTACAAGCGTGAGTCACCACGCCTGCCTTCTGAGAGATTTTAGCTTTAGGGATTTTAGAGCCAGATATTGGTAGGGTGGTACTTGATTGAGCACCCCAGATTTGGTTCCCAGTTATCTTGCTTTGCATTCCTTCTTGACGTCACCATCATCTCAGCTTGCATGTGAGGTTACAAAAAGAAAATCATAGCTGGGTGTGGTATAGCATATGCTGTAATCCCAGTACTTGGGAGGCTGAGACAGGAGGATCACAGGTTTGAGGCCAGCATCAGCAATTTAGTGAGGCCCTCAGCAACTTAATGAGACCCCGTTTCAAAAATAAAAAATAAAATAGGGCTGGGGGTGTAGCTCAGAGATAAAATGTCCCTGGGTTCAATCCTCAGTACCACTGCCAAAATAAATAAATAAATAAATAAATAAATAAATAAATAAATAAATAAATAAATAAATAAATGAATAACAATTAAAAAGCATGGCAGAAATAAGATCAGAGGATGGAGAAGCTTGTCATCAGTGGTTTGAAGAGCCTGTATCATCGGCATTCAGGTTGGCTCTGGTTATCCAGCAGACAGGCCTAAACTCTGGGAATGTATCTTTGTCTGTTGAGATGGGATAGTCACCACGGGGCAGCAGTTTCTTTCCCATCTGTCTTACTTCTTCGATGCTCCTTAAATTTATGAATGATTCCATCGATAGACTGTGTGGTGGATACAAAATTGGCCACAAATTTTCCCATCCGTGTGCCCATTTCCCTTTGCAATATGATTTTGCACTGCCTCCCACCCAGAGGTACAGCCTATTTCTCCACCTGTTGAATCTAGCATATGGGAAAGAAACAAACATATTGTGAGCAGAGGCTGGAAAGTGCTTGTGCACCAGGCTTCTCTCCCATTCTTGCTCTTTGGAGTGATTAAAACCACGGTATGAAGAAGCCTAGGAGGCTAGGATAGGCTTCTTCAGACTGGGAGAGAATGAGGAACAAAAACAGCCACCACACACTGAGCTTCCCCTAGACTTGTCTGTCGAACATTATGAATGCGGTTGAGGCCATGCCAGACATGCCACCTGCTGACCTCCTAGCTGCCTGAAGATACACGGCAAGTTCAGGGTGGCTAGACCAGAAAGCTCACCACTGGGAGTCAAATAAATGGTTGCTTTTGGAAATCTGCTATGTTTTAAGGTGGTTTGTCACACAGTAGTTGATAACTGCTGTTGACAGTGACATATGTTTTCATGTGTAGGTTTCTGTCAGCTTATCTTGGTGGATTTTGAGTCCCTGAAAGTGAAGAGCTAAACTTCCCAGAAGGGGAAATGCAGGCCCTCCCCTTGGGCAGTGAGCTTGGCTATGAGATTAGGGGGGCGGATCTCCATGGAAGAATGCAATGGTAGGTGAACCACTCCTTTCATTGTTTCTCAATGTTGGCTTATTTCTCATGTAGCCCCAAATGCCCATCCATAGAGAATCCGCCATTGTTTGCCTCTAGAACATATATCCCCTTTGTTTCTGGAATACATTTTGATTTATATGCTGAAAGCTGTCCCCCACCCATTCCCAGTCCTTGTGTTTTGGGCAACGTTGTGCGGCGCCCAAGTGTCTGACCAGCAGACAAAGAGCGCCACAAACAGGTTCCTTCTATGCAAAGCTTTACTCAGGCAGTTGACTTACAGAGAGAAAATGGCCCCGATTGCGTTTCCGCCCCTAGCTTATATACTAGCTTCTGACCAATCCCGAGCCGGCCCGTTCTGAAAGCCAATTGGCCAGGAACATATCGCCCGACCCACCTCCACACCGATCTCCCGGCCATGCCCTAGTAAGAAGTTGTTTGTGTCAGACAGTCGCTTCCGCCACGCGCCGTCTTTTGGGCGTAATGGCTCTCCACAACGTTGTACCTTGCAGAGGTATAGCTCAGGATGTCCCCAAAGGCCCTCACCTCCCGACAGTCTAACCTCAGACCAACCCCTGAGCATGGGCTGGACTTACGGACTCATTTCCAAAGAACAGAAAACACAGGATTAGGCTCTCATCTCTGTGATTAGGTTACATAAAGTCTGTGATTTCCAAACTGGGCATTTTCATGCGATTTGTTCACCATAGGGGAAGTCAGATACCATGTCCAGAGGCAGCTTGTGTGTGGGGCTCCTCCAAGAAAGGGGATGAATAAACTGCTGAGAGTCATAATGCACTAAGGGTGACAGGTTTGCTCTTTTCTGTTACCCACTACCCTTAGCAGCTACAGAGACATGTGCCACAGATTGGATTACTACATCTTTCTAAAAGAAAATAGAAGCATGACTTCATTCAGAGAAGATGGCATCAGGCTGACACCCCATGACTCAGTACTGTGCCTCTGTGTTCTCACAGGGACAGAGCCCTTATCCTGCCAAAAGTATTTGGAAACAAACTCCCTTATTTTCCTATGTTCTCGTGGGCCTCCTCGGACAAGTACAGCTATTGAGAAAAGGAAAAGGGCATGCACTTTTTTTTTTTTTTCACTTATAGATGCTAAGCTAAATTGGGATAACATGGTAAAAGGTTAAGTATATCCATTTTGCAAAGAGTAACATCATCATAGCCCACAGAAAAAGTGTTCCTTCTGTATTGGCACCAACCTCCTTGCTGACTTTTGTCCCTGCTGGGGTGAACATTCTTTTATGTTCTTTGTGCTTACTAATAACCACGGACCACATTGACTGAACAGCTGTGCACACACTCCGATGGAAACAGGGAAATGCTGAGGTCATCAAGCCTGTGACGCACAAATGGCAGAAGTCTCAACTTCAAATGGTTACAGCAGCCAGACAAGGAGAAGAGGGGTGTGGGAACTGATTCTAAAGAGATGCAACCATTTCTTAGTTTTGTCAAATTATTTCCACATGGAAATATGGGACCAGTACTGCTAATCTTCAGTACCCTCCCACCCCTACCACCCACAAGGAATCTGATGGTCCAGAAATTCATATAAAATATCCAATCCCACTTTTAAAATGTTGACAATGATTTATGATTTCGACTAACTAAAATTCTGTGTGAGTGAAATGAACTTTCTCTACTGGTTATATTCGTCTATGGGTCTCCACTTTGTAACACCCCTCAGTCTACTTAAAAACAGTCATATAAACAAGAGTGTTTGCATATATTAATTCAGTTTAATCATATCAATTCTTAAACAAAAAAAAATTCCTCCAAGAGACAAGAGTTCACAGTAATTGCAAAGCTTACTCACAACTTTTAAAAATACCAGTCATGCTTAGCATTCAAAGAAGAGATTAGAGAATAACTGTAAAAACTTTTACCAGGTACATCAGCTTCTGACTTTAAAAATTACAAATACGGAAGCATTTTGGTATCAGACACAGTAGGGTATTTTTTTTTTTTTTTTGACATCATCTGTTTTTATTTGATGAATTTCTGGAAGTTTGGAAAAGTGTACCTCTATTGTTGGATAATGCGCTTATTCTAAACTAAACATTTTTAAAATGTAGAAAACAAACTAGCAAGCTACACATACAAAGAAAAGCCCTCTACGACAAGCTTTCCCCCATGTCGAATGGCAGCATATGCACCGTGATCCTGGAAGACTAGAATTGACACATACACTTGGCCCGAACCAGGCTCAACAATGGAGTTTGCGTTCACCTACACATTAATGACAAACTCTGGGTTAGTATAAGAGAAGCCAGCAAATTCATTTTGGTCCAAGTTCATGATGAAGAGTTTATCAGTGGGAGTCAGTTCCACGGGCTGCCGGGTGAACTCTTTGTCGAAGTTGGAGGTGTCTCGCTTGTCTCTCTGCCAAATGGAAAGCAAACACGTTAACAAAGGATAAGGAGAAGGGAAATGACCAAGGCATGCCAGCTACCGGAAGGCCGATGGCATCTCGTGAGTAGAGTCAGAAAGAGCCCGGGGCTGGCAGTGTGTGTGTAGCAGGTGCATTACGCCTACCAGCTTTGTTTCCCATTGTATGTTGGCTTTGGGATACACAACGTGGTGGACATTTTCTAAGAAAAGAAACAAGTCGTTGAATCTTTTTAAGGATTGCCACAAAGTGCTGTGTGTGTGGTGTGTGTGCTGTGTCTTCTTTTGACTTTGAGATGAATTGAACTGGTCACTACTTCTTACCAGGCACAATATCATAAAATTAGTTGTTAGATAGAGTGTCCTGGAGGAAAAACTACTCCACAGCGCCCCCTGTGTCTCGGAGGCCTCTTTGAAAAGCAAAAGTGCTGTACAGACAGCTTCTCTGCTCCCAAGAAGGCTGAATGGTCACGTGGGGGACCACGCAAGAAGTCGACAGCTAGCTGTCCATTCCATACACCTGGATATGATCCAGGCTTTGAAGGGCTGCTCAAAAAATAATAATAATAATAATAATCCACCCAGAGACTAGATTGAGTCTTCCTCAGCCAGAGGTTCTCTTCAAAGATGTTTACAGCATGTGTCTAGTCCACACATTGTAGGAAACCAAACTCAAAGCTTAAAGGAGGGTCTGTGAGAGCAGCCTTAAAAAAATGAACTCAGTTCTCCTAGACTAGCATTTCCTTCTATTTTTAAGCCTGTGTGAGTGGAGGGCGGGGGGATTTGCTCCAGTTTACTAAGTAGAGTTGGGGGCAAGTTTTGCAGGGAACACCAGAGTAGGGGCTAACTAACAGGCCTTCTTATGATGCTCTAAACTGTTCAGGGACCTTGTCAACTCATCACTTCTTCCCATCCTCATTCCGCCTATCTGGAGGGCAGGTAGAGCTGGGGTCCTCACCCTGACCCCCCTTGATTGTTTGAAATATGAGAAAACGGAGGCACAGGTAGGTCAAGTGAGTTGCCTAAGATTGCACAGTGGATTGGTGATTTTTACCTGACCACCTCGCTGCTAAGTATGCCTCATCAGAGCCGCTCTGGCTGGAGGGACCAAGGATGAGGCCCGAGATTCACTGACACCAGGTAGGTTGCCCGGCTGAAGCCAGAGTCGTGTCAGATTTAAGAGGATCAGTGCGCGTTGGCTGTTGGCTGACTCAGAGTTTGATCAATCTCATGGGGCTCAACCTAAATCCAGGCTTTAGGTTTAGCTCCTAATGGGCACTGGCTGATAAGAATTCCTCATGGCTGGGCTCAGTCCCTTTTTGCAAAACACCCTTCACAAGGACTGCGTCTTTGGGGCTGCTCCCCTGAGATAGACAAAATGTCCCTGTGAAGTCCCCTCCTTCCTCTTGGGGTATCTGAGGGGGAACAAAACTGGCATTGGGAGTGCCCTTGGGTCAGTGTGGCCAAAGAGAAGCAGGCTAAAGAGGCCGCTGAAGCTGCTTTTCAGGTGGCCGGCCATCGCCTGCCTTTCTGCCTTGTCTGGTGCTGCCTGCCATCGGCATGTGCTGTGCCGTGGGAGGTTCCTTGCCTGGGCACTCCATGTGTTACTTCCTTTGTCCAGGGGAAACACAAATGTCTCCCTTTCCTTTCACATGGTCTGTGCATCCCTCTTCTGATGCCCACGTGTAGTACTTCAGCATCCTTTCCATTGTCCTCATTGCGCTTATTGCTTTCAGAGATTGTCTTGTGTTAGTTATTGCTTCTCTCCAGGAGGGCAGGGTCTTTGTTTCTTTACTAGTGTTATTTCCAATGCCAAGAATAGGACCCGGCCCAGAGCAGGTGGCTCATGATTATTTGTTGAATGAATGAATCAATGAAGGAAGACTTGACTAAGGATGAGATTCTTTGCTTTTGCCAACTTATAGTCACCCCTGAGCTACACCCCCAACCCTTTTTATTTTGCAACAGGATCTCACTAAGTTTCTGAGGCTGGCCTCGAACCTGCAATCTTCTTGCCTTGGCCTCCCAAGTACCTGGATTACAGGTGTGCACCCCCATGCCTGGCTCTTAGTTTCTTTTATTTAATTCTCCCCTAATTTAGATTCTTTTGAGAAATCTCAGCCTGTCTCAGTTGACTAGAAGAAGTAGACTGTGTCCAGCTGGGGACAATGCGCTAGAAGGGGAGTGATGCAAGCGAGCCAGCAAGGGTGATGCTTGCAGACAGACATTGAAGGTATCTACCCAGAGAAGTGAGACTCAGAACCAAGCCGTAAAACCAGCTCAGCTCCCCCTCTCCAGGTAAGGAGCCAATGTGGGCATCTGTCTCTGCTCAGATCTTTGGTGATTCCGTGTTCTATTCAAGCAGGGAGACTGTGCCTTTGGCTTTCTAGAAGGGAGCCCATCTCATGTACTGTCCTACCACTCTTCTTCCCCACTCACCATACTGTATGACGGTTTCAGAAATCCAAACTCTGGTCTCTAAGGAGAAAGAGGAGAGCTTCAAAGATGTTGGATGACTGTTTCTTTCTTGTAAGAAGCTGTTCCTAACTAAACCAGAGATTAGTTATCTCTAAACCATGTCCTGCTTGTTTCATGACTGTGTTCCCGCCAGATGGTACGTGAGGGGAGAGGGGAAGGGGATGGAGTGCATCTTTATTATCTCCCAGTGTGCTCCTGGCACCTGGCCGGGCACACAGTTAGTGCTTAATAAATGCTGGTTGAATGTATGGAGAGTGGACTAAATGGATGACTGCAAAAATAAATGAAAAGCTTTTCTTCCTGGATAAATTTGCAAAGTATTCTCTGGAGATGATATAGGATGAAAGCTCGGTGTGTGCATTTCCTCTGCATTGGAAATGGTGATAGAGAAGGAAGCAGAAGGAATTCTGATTAATGATCCCTTACTTTCACAGAAGCCTTCTCTAATCAACACTCAGCAAGGTATGCTAGAGGAACCAAGACTTTGGCTTGAGTATCTATTTCTGCAAACTATGAAGCTTGGAAAACAATGGCAAGAATTTGAAAAACATAGACTGCAGTCTATACATATACATGTATATATAAGCTATATTATATCTATATGTCTATCCATCCATCCATCCTACATTGTTTTTTAAAGATAATCTCAGATTACTTGTGAATGATTGCTTCTCCGTGGTTTTTAATCCTGAGGGCATGTCCAAGAAAGGTCTGGTGTCCCAACATCTAGATGTAGGACCTCTAATCACTCGCCTGGTGGCAGGCATGGCTCAGAGATGCAGGCGATGTTGTTGTGGAGCAGAAAGGGTTCTGCGCCAATCAGTGCTCAGGACACCTGGGTTTGGATCTCAGCTGACTGACCTCAAGCAACTGACTTCCTCTCTCCGGATACCAGAAACCCAAGAATCAAGTGAGGGGCTTCTGCCCCGATTCCTTTCCTCCTCTAACCTCCAAGTCAGCTGGGACTTCAAGTTTGCCTCACCTTAGGTCCAGATTGCCACCACGATATCAACAGCAGGGACAGTCCCCAAGCCCGAAGCAAGAGGCAATGAGAGGGCAGAAAGAATGGACCATGAGGGACATTGCCTAAGCGGAAACTCAGGGCCTGGTTTCTTAAAGATGAAAAGTCTGACTTCAAGGATGTGTGTCAAGTTTTAAAAGTTCCCTTGGTGATCGCTCAGGAGCCCTGGGGCTTCTGGGAATTTCTGGAACTGTGATAAGACTTCTCTTCAGGGCTGCCTGTGACTAGCAGGAAGCAGTGGGCAAGGTCAAAGTGTCGCCAGCTGTCCCCACCTGCTCAGACAGAAGTGAGACTTCTCCCACCCCGGAGGATCTCCTTGGGCTTCTGGAAGCTCAGAGTGGCTTGTAGGAAGAATATGTAGTCCATGCTGGGAGGAGTAACGACATTGATGAGATAAGCAAGGTCCCCAGGCATGTTCCTAACTGGCTTCTACACTCGACTCTGGTGGGAATGTGGGCTTTGAGCTCTAACAGCAGGCAGGCTCCGGCCAGGTCACTCCACCCCATACGGGCCACCAGGAGTCCTGGCAGAGTCCACAGCCCTGCTTCTCTCACAGGCTAACCACAGGCAGAGTGTAAGCTCTGAATTTAGTTCCTTTCTCCTGAGTTCCTTCCTCGGGCCCTACTTTGTAGTTTGGGTCCACATTTTTTTCAAAGAGAGTTGCTTTCCTTGAAATAGTATTTCTTCTTTTCTTTCCTTTTTTTTTTATTGTATCTTGAGATGCTAGAAGAAAAATGGCACATAACAGATATCCAGATACAAATGAACATTTCTACAAACATTTTGCAAAACAACATCAAAGTGAAGAATACAACCGTCTTTGTGGCAAGAGATGGTGTCTTTCTCAGAGCGCTTAATTAGCTTTCCAAAGCCAGTGACAAACCTAGACAAATCTCCTCCCCCCAGGCATGACTCTGCTGGGTTCCACACAGCTGCCTTCTCAGTTAAATCAAAGCAGGTCATTGTGGTTAATAACATTTGGACATATATTTTAAAGCATGTATAACAAAGTGAATAACTTTTTTTTCTTCTCTCTCTCTCTCTCTCTTTTTTTTTTTTTTTCATTTTTGCAATTTGAACAACAGAAATAAAACTCCAAAGCAAATAAAGTTTGAAATGTAATGTAAATCCACGGCCCTTTAGGACCTTGCTAGAGTGACCATGTTGTTTCAGAGAACATGCCAAATGTCCTTTTTGAGTAGTCTGGGGACTAGGGTGATCAGGGACATAGAGTATCAGACATTACAGCCCCAGAGGTAGAACCCAAGCTGGTTGCCTTTGACCCTGGAAGTGCTTTTTGATCGAAACCGTCTAAAAGCACACTCTTGAAATTTGAGAAAGACTTAATCTTCTTAACTTTGAGTTAAAAAAAAAAACACATAAATATAAGATTTTATTTTTAGCATGTTCTTTTCAAAGCTCTACCGCTTCCAAAACAGGCAGAATGGAGGGATTCCCTCTAGGGCAAAGCAACCATATACTTGGATACATGCCAAGCTCCGAGCCTGGAGATGGAAGAATACTGCTAACATCTGATGAATCTACCCATGTTGTAGGAAGAGTCTAGATTGGATGGCTGGGGTGAGAGACAGCAGTGCAGGAAATGAGGGAAAGAAAGCAGGCATTTTCTCTCCCCTCTGGACCGAGTTAGCCGACATGCTAGGGGGCACTTTGTGCGAGGACTTTGATCGTGTCTCAATTATGCAGCGGTGTTTTCTCCATGCCATCTGCATAATTCCATCTCAAGGAGATGCTCCAAACTACCTGAGGACATTTGGGGGTCTGAAACATGGTCACTCTGGCCTCCTCAGAAAACAAAACATGGATGCAACTTGTCAATGAGAAAAAAAATATAAAGTAAAATAAAATAAATGTCACCGCAATAGCCTCTGAGCTGGGATGACAGAAATGAAGGACGGAGATCTACACGGCTACTTAGCTCTTGACTTCAGGTTTTAAAAATTCAGAGTTAACAAAGGAAAATCCTTCGAATTCTGATTGGTCAATATTCCTGATGACTTCCTGGTCGGGAGGTGTTAGGACGGGTGGATGGCGGGTGAAAAATCGGTCGAAGTTTTCAGCATTTCGCCCACACTATGAGAGGGGAAGAAAAGAACTTGTGGTGGGTGGGAAAAAAACAGAAACAAAAACAAGAGGCAAAGCAAAACAGAATTGGGTGTGAGTTTCCTCCAATCCCTTCCCCTTCGGAAACTCAGAGAGGTTGTTCTAATGATCAGAAATGAGAGCAACATAAAACGCAAAATTCTCATGACCTTGGTACATGACCTTGGGCTCCCACCCTTCAGTTGCTGTAGCTCATGCGTCACCCCTAGTTTCCTTCTGTGCAGTCAGGAGATGTATGCAAAGGCATGAGGATGGGGGGAGGGAGTTAGTGGCATGTGGCATGTCCCCCAACCCATCCCAAGAGCTCAGCCAAGCTCGTCTGCAGGAAAAGATGGGGTTAAGGTACCGGAGATGTTTCACATGGTGCAAGATGTAAAACAATGACCCACTGATACATCACCTGGGAGATCTCAATATTTATAGCAGTAGATTTTGCAAAGTGCCATCCTGTGGTTCTTGATGAGGAACAATAGATGTTTCTAGCTCAACAGAATACAGTTTATAAGCTCCAGTCAGGGTAGGAAGATCCCAACCACAAACCCTGGGTTTGGTACCTGCAAAGCCTCAGCAAGGCCCTGGGTAGTTACCCTTTATTACAAGGTGGTGGGAGGTGAACTCGGCTGTCCTTGCTCTGAATAGGAAGAAGTGGCATGGAGGGAAATACAAACCAGGGCTCAGGGAGGCGATCAGGCTTGAGAGAGAAAACCACTGCCACTTCTCATCCTGCGGATTCTTCCATATGAAGAGGCCCTGGTCTCGAGTTAAAATCTGTGTGTGTGTGCTCACAAGTGCCAAAGTCAGTCAAAAAGAGCCAAGTCACTCAATCTGTGTTTCTTTGTTCTTCATCAGCAAAACCCCATCTGTGTAAAAGCTCTGAGTATTTCAGTGTCTATGGGAGGTAACAGCAATCTAATAATATAATAGTCATAGTAGTCATACTAATGACAGATAATATTTACTGTGCATTTGCTATAGCCAGACACAGACACCTTGCAAAGCTCTTTACTGACATTGTCTTATTGAATCCTCCCAATGACCCTATGGAGTCGGTATTATTATCATCCCCATTTTACAGATGGGGAAACAGAGGCCAATGAGATTATGTCATCTGCTCAAGGTCACATTGCTAATGAATAGCAAAGCTGCAGGTGGAGCTGGAGCCACCTGACCTCAGAGCCCAGGCTCCTGGCTCCATGTTTAAAGCACAGTTGACAGGCTAGTGACTGACTGAATACTGGATCACAACGGAGGGGGAGAAAAACATGGAGGGGGAGGCTGAGGTCTCTGCTGTGAAGGACAGAGGATGTGGTTGTATCAACTGTTCAGACAGAGAAAGCAGGAGAACTCAGGAAGATGACAACTTCCCTTTGGGACATGGTGACTTTGAGAGGCCAATGAGATTCTACGTAAGAGCCAGAGGGGGGTTGAGTACAGATTCTAAAGCTCAAGAGAGAGATCTTGAAAAAGAAAAAAAAAAAGTCAAACAACAGCATGAAGAGAGTGGGGAAAAGGTAATAATAGTAATAAAAGCCATTGACCCCTTTCTGTGTGACAGAGATTTGCTAAGTGTGGTTTTTTTTTTTTTTTGCACATATTACCTTCTTGATTTATATGACCGCGCTGTGGGGTTCGTCTTTTATTGCCATTTGCCTAGGATGAAATTGCTTTGAAAACTTAGAGCAATAGGAGAAGCAGGAGAAAGCAGCAGCAGACAAGTGAGGGGATGAGAGACTCCGAGGACAAAGGCATTATCATCGAGGAAGTAACTCCAAGAGGTCAAGTAGGAAAGTTGCAGAAAATGGGCCAGTGCCCCTGGCAACTGAGAAGACACCATTGAGACCGGTAGAGCGGCCACTGAGCTCCAGCCACCGGGAGAGGGAGGGCACACGGAGAAAGTGGAGGGCTGCAAATGCCTCTTGAAAGCCTTACAGAAAAGGTGAGCAGGGGTGTGTGAGGGATTCAGCTCTCAGAGAGCCTTGGCTTCATATCTGCGTAGAAATGAACCCAGGGGTCTGTAACGTGCAGGCACGGATTCGAATCCTGGCATCTTGCCGCCCACTAGCTGTGCAACCCTGGGCATGTTTCCTAAAGTCTCAGAGGTTCCTCTTGTAAAACAGAAGCCATTCCCATCATACAGGGCTTACAATGAGGATGAAATGAGATGGTATGTGTGTCTGGCACCCAGTAGGTAGGTGCTCAACATGTCATAGTTGTGAGTATTATTGGGTTCTTGTTTTCCACTTACAAATCCCTACAGACAGCACATGCTTCCTATGATAGGGTTTTTTCATGGTGTTTAAGTTTTAAATACTGAGCAAACTGCTTTGAATTTTTAAAAGATTCTTGTTAGACTCAAAGAAACATGTTCATTATTCCGAGCTAAATTGTTTTTCCCACTCTCATTGTCATTTTAATAGAAAGAGTATGTAAACTCCCTATTAGGAAGTCTATTTCAAATTGATTTTGCCATGGAAGTTTTAAAAACAAAAAACTTGGAAAGATAAAAGGATGGGAAAGAGCAAATTCTAGAGGCGGCAAAGATGTGAACACAAATCCTAGGGAAAAGAAACCCTAAATAAATGGATTTATATCCTGAGTGGAAAAGGCATTCCAAAAGGACATGCACAAGAAGCAGTAAACAAAAGAAGCTGATGAGTCTGGTTACATAACAATTAAAAACTTACATATGGTTAAAGAAAAACCTTAAAATGAGCCTAAAGGCTAGCAGCAAACTAGAAAAATGTATTGTAATACCCACTAGAGAAAAAAGGGCTCTTTAGTTTACAAAGAACTCATATGTATTAATAAGAGAAAGGAATTTTGAAAAAAAGGCGAGAATGCCATTTTTTAAAAGTCCATATATATATATATACATGTGCTCAAATCTCAGTCATAATTAAGGAAACACAAACAATGCAGAAATGACCTTTGCAAAAGCTTGGTGAGGTGTGTGTGGGTGCCATTTGGAGGTCTAGAGGAAAAGCACTGTAGGCAGAGGAGGGAACTGCAGGTACAAAGGCACTGAGACCGAGCTTCCCTTGATAGAATCATTAAGCAGCAGTGAAGTTCAGTGTGGCAGAGTAACCAAGGTGGGGAGGGATAGGAGAGGTCACAGAGAGGCCAGGAGCCAGGGCAGGGTGCCCCTTGGCCATCAGAGGACAGTGGATTTTCATCTGTTTCATGAGAAGTCGCTGGAAAGTTCCAAGCCTCAAGTGACATGATCCGACATGTGTCAACAGGATAGTCGTGCTGGGTACAAAAGATTCCACAAGCAGGAAGCAGTCATGGAAACACTGAACCAGGACAGGAGGCTGTTGCCTTCATGGAGCTCTTGCTAAAAGGCTATCAGGTGAGAAAGGATGAGGGGTTGGAGGAAGGGGAGTGTAGGGAAGATGGAAAGATACATTCAAATTTGGGATCCGTTCGAATTTACAGTTGACAGGATTTGTTGATAGATCAGATGTGGGGGGTGAGCGGAAGGGTGGAGTTGTTGGTTTCCCCGGGACTTTTGGCCTGAGCTTCTTGGGGAGTGAGGGCCACCAGGGGTAAAACATATGTGTGTGTGGGGGGAGAGGGGACCAAATATTTGATTTCATTTATGGTATGCTTGAGACTACAGAGGAGATGCCACAGATGCCCAATGGGGACGAGGCTGGGAGCCGGACAGGACCCAGGGCTATCGGATAGGAGACTGATTCAATCATCCAGATGAGAGAGGGCTGCGGAGAAGGGGGTGGAGCAGAGGAATGGGGTGGGGGGAAGACAAAGTGTTACAGGTGACAAGGGCTACCAGTGGGGGATAGCCTGTCACCAGGCAGGTCACAGGTGTTTTTCTTTGACCTGGATGTAGAGACTTGAACCAGCCAGCGTAAGAAGCAGATTAGCTGAGACACAGCCTTCAGGGGCCCATTTTTCTTCAAAAAACATCCACTTCTTGTCTGCACCAGAAGGCTGCAGATTTGCCTGGGCCTCCCGAGAGGCTGGGATGGGAGCTAGTGAAACAGCTCCTGGCAGCTTCTCACCCTCCTCCCTCAGCCCTCCCCTCTCTCCAGCCTCAGAGAACAATGAAATCTTTAAGTGAGATAGCACAGAGGAGATGCCAGAACAGGGGTTAACCAGGAGGGCACAATATAGTGGGAGCGTGATTTCCCTGCTAATAAGCAGCTTACGGGGCTGGCAGATCACAGCCTCCCTGTTAAGTGTTTCTGTGTTTTTCAAATGGAGCTGTCATTGCCCATTAGCTTCAGGAGCTGCTCCCTAAATGGAGATGTCAGCCCTTGGGAAGCACAGCCCAGATCAGCCCTGAGCCTGCTGTGTCCTTGGAGAATGGGCAGCTCCGTATCTGAGATCTGATTACAAATGCCAGGGTGGACTGGGCCTGCCTCCCTGTCCTGGGTGGATACTTCAGCATTGTTTAGCTACTAAAAGGGCATTGAACCTCCTTGTTATCTAGGTACATCAATGGGGCCTCTGGAAAGGATGGGGGCCAGAAACCAACCACGTTATTTAAACCATGAGCATCTCTCCCAGGATTGGAGAAGGCAGGAAGCATTTTGATTTGTGGAATTGTGCTCCCGAGAGCATAAGAACCTAGACAGAAAAGCTGATCTTGAGCTGTTACCAGTCAGATCCTGGTTTTTTTTCTTTGCTTCCTTCTAATTTCTGTTTTGTTGTATTAATAACAGCTCCGGGGGAGTCTAGCTATCAGACGTGGGGCTGGGGTGTAGCTTAGCTCAGTGGTACAGCAGGTGTTTAACATGCAAGAGGCCCTGGGTTCAATTCCCAGCACCACAAAAATAAACAAACAAATGGGGGGGTTTGCACAGCTATACCAGCCACAGGGATCTTTCAAAATCGCTAGCCAGAATATGGTAGTACACCTCTTATCCTTCGAGGACACATTGCAAGACTCCTTGAAGCCCTGGAAAGTACCGAACCCTGTATATACTATGTTTTCCTTCACAGACGCACACCTATGGGAAAGTTTAATTGATAATCTAAGTAGTCTAGTACAGTTAATCTAGTAGCTAGCACAGTTTAACAAAAATAACTAATAATAAAACTGAACAAGCATAAAAACATGTTCTATGGAAAGTTACTTAAATTTTATGAATTGTTTCTGGATTTTCCATTTAATACTTTTGGACCACAGCTGACAACAGGTAACTGAAACTATGGAAAGGAAACCATGGATAATGGGGAACCAGTGCATGTCACTCCCCTGCTCTTACCTGCAATGGCTCCCCATTGCCCAAAGTCCATACTCTTTAAAGAGGCTAACAGAGCCCTTTAGGATTTGGCACTGGTCAGCTGGTCTGTAGCCTCCTCACTGGCTACATCTACCACTCCTGACATACCCTCCAGGTGTACTGGAATCATTCTGGTTCCTAGAACATTCTGCATCCTTCAATCTAAGGTTTGCAGAGTCTGTCTCCTCTGCTAAGACCATTGCCTCATCCCTCTTTCTTCACCCAGCTACTTCCTACCCAGCCTTTTGGACTCCAGAAAGGTGTCACTTCCCCCAGGAGGCTGTTTCTGACTCCTCCTTTCTACTCCTGGCTATATCTCATCAAGATATAGAATATTCATCAAAGAATCATTAGAAGAAAAAAAAAAAAGAAGAAATTTGGGATCAACTATATCCACCAATAGGGAAAACAGCTAAATAAATAATGATATCTCTATTTGATGTATTACCATGTAAAACACTTTGAAATATTAAAAGAAGATGTAGAAGAATATTAAATGACATGGTTATATATAATTACTAAGAGTATATATGTTCCCATTCTATAAATTATAGGCACAAATGTGTATGCACTATCTGGCATACCTATCATACATGGTCATGAAGATTAGAGGAGTTACTGATTAACTTTTTTCTTTTTTATGCTTGATTTATATTTTTGAAAATTTAAATATCAAGTATTATTATCACTACTATTATTTTATAACAAGAAAAGAATCTACAAAAGCTATATTTTTTAAAAGAGAGCTATTACTATAGAAGGAAGAGAAAAAAATAGAAATAAAGAGAATGGGAAAATTCAGCCAAATTGTTAAGACCAGACCATTGCTGTTTAATGTGATTTATCCTCGTAAAAAACTCCAAGTCCAGCTCTTCCAAGTGGCTGCCTGACGTGTGTTTTGGTGCTAAGGGATGGCGAGGAAGGCTAACATTTGCACCCTGGACATCCTGTGCCTAGCAGCATGCCGGATGCCAGAAGCAAGAGGGTCCTGGCCTTGTCCTCGTGGAGCCTGTGTTCTAGCAGAGGACACAGATGCAGGCAGGTGCCGTGCAATGGGCACTGCCGCTGAGCACAGAGTGAGGAACCCAAGGAGGGCAGGGGCGCTGGGTGGAGGCTGGGACAGCTAAATTGAGCAAAACCTCAAGCAAAGACTTCGCTTCTTTGGAAGAGGGATCCAAAGAGCCTTAGGGAAGAAAGGGACGTGCAAAGAGGGCAGAGAAGAGGATAAAGGGCCGTTGCCTGCTGTTTGCTGCTTAACAAGAGTTTGGTGACAGGCAGTCAATGGGGAAGGGGAGCTGCCTTCCCAGCCTCCATCAAGAGCAGGAGCACCCGCAGGACAGGACGGCAGGAATAGGGGGTCTTGGTGAAAAGACATCCAAGCCAGATAGCTTGGGCAAAAAGACGAAGGAGTCTTTTTTTTCCTTTTCTTTTCAAATGTGCACATTCAGTGAAATGCAGTGTCCTTTCTATGCCTCGCAGTTCTCTCCAGCAGAACACAGGCGGGATCCGCCCAGTGAGAGTCAGCCAGCCGAGCGCGGAGCTGCACACACATTTGATCATTTTTAAAAGTCATTTGAGGACTACGGCTTTTCTCTCGAGCAAAGAGTCAGACAATATTCAGCATGGTCTGGCCTTTGGCAGAAAAGAGAGAGATGAAAGACTCCTTTTTCTGCTAATAATGAAGGCCCCTATAATCAGGGATATTTCATTCTTTATGTCTACCTAGGAAGAAGTAGTGGAGAGAGGCCTTATTGTGTTTGATAGTGAGTCTGTTTTGTTTCTTAATTTCCATTTGAAAATGGCATACGATGTTTTGTTTTCTTCCAGATCTCAGTTTGAAATGCTACTTCCTCAGAGAAGCTGTTCTGGGCCCCTTCCAAATCAGGTAGACCCTCCATTCTCCTCTCCTGTTATTCTCTACCTAGAGCATCCTGCTCATTTCTTTCATGGAAATAAAGATTGGACATGGCTCGATTTCTACTTAGAAGAAGTTCACTTCTTTGCTGATCTGTTTACGGTTGATATTCCCATTTAGACTGTTTGGTTTGCCACTGCATTTCCAAGACCCAGTACAGGCACTCGATGCTATCAAATAGGTGAATAATAGTCTGTGTTAAGTGCTTCCTAAGAGTCAGGTACTGTGCTAAGTGCTTCATAAGCATCAGCCCCTCGAATCCCCAACACCTTGACCAAGACCTTGTTAGACGATGAGGCAAAGGGTTCAGAGGGCTTAAGACTGTGATTATGGTTTGATTTTATCCCAGATGTGACAACAGATTCAGTCTCTTCTATTAGTCTTTCCATTTATTGTAGAAACAAATAAGCTGTTAAGAAGTCAGGCATGGCAGCACATGCCTGTAATCCCAGAACTTAGTAGGCTGAGACAGGAGGATCTCAGGTTCAAGGGCAGCTTCAGTAAACAGCAAGATTCTCAGCAATCTAGCAAGACCCTGTTTCAAAAGCAAAAAATTAATAGGTCTGGGGGTGAAGCTCAGAAGTAGAATGACCCTGAGTTCAATCTCCAGTACCACAAAAAAAAAAAAAAAAAAAAAAAAAAAAAAAAAAAAAAAAAAAAAAAAAAAGCACCAAGAAAAAAAAAATCCTTTGCAATTCCACCATCTGAATCTCCTTATTAGGTTAACATTTTGGTCTGTGTGTAGATGACTAGGTGAAGAGATGGATGGATGCTTTTTATTCTTTAAATGTAGAATCATTATTCTCCAACTATTTAAAAAGAAACCAGATAAAATATAGTGTAAACATCCTTCCTTATCAAAGAGAGATCATTTTTT
>PVLC010023999.1:0-25098 GCA_004027655.1 Graphiurus murinus
TTGAACTCAGGGGCATTCTACCTCCAAGCTATACCCCCAGCCCTATTTTTTATTCTTTATTTTGAAACCGAGTCTCACTAAGTTGCGGAGTGTCTCACTAGGTAGCTGAGGCTGGCCTCGAACCCGGATCCTCCGGTCTCAGCCTCCCGAATGCTGGGATTACAGGCGTGCGCCACCACGCCCGGCTTGCTTCTGGTTTCAATTTCAGCAAATCCAACAGCCAATTGTGTCCGTTCTCTCTGAAAATTAGTTCTAGACTCCACCAACCTCTCAATACATCAGTGACATCACCCTGATCATCTCTAACCTGTGTTACGGCAGCAGACTCTCAACTGCGCTCCCTGCTTCAGTCCTCGGCTCCGATGCCCCCATCTCTACACGATAGCCAAAAGAATCTGCGAAATACCTATCAGAGCACAGCATTCCTCTGCTCAAAATCCTCAGGGGCTTCCCAGCTCACAAAGCAGCCCCAGTCCTTACAAAGAGCCCACTAGCCCTTTACCAGCTGGTCCCTGGCTAGTTCTCTGGCCTCCTCTCCTAGAATGTTCATCCTTGCTCACTTGGTTCTGCCCTCCGGGGCTCCAAAGTATAGTGGTTCTCAAACTTTAATGTCCATCAAAATCATCTGGGGAGCTTATTAAAAAAAGACTGCTGAGCCCCGCCCTGCCCCCACCCCAGCATTTTGATTCAGCGCTTTGGAGAACAGGGCTGAGAATTTGCATTTCTAACTTGTTGCTGATGCTGCCCATCGGCAGATCACGATTTAAGGATGATCCCTCTAACATGGCATCAGAGGTCCTGCCTCTGGCCCCTGACATTGCCCGGGAAGTTCCTATCTCAGCCTCAAAGACTCACTTGCTTATTTCCTTCACTCTTTAGCTGATATCTCTTATCAGTGACACAATTTTTTTCATCTTATGTACTACTGGGAATTGAACCCAGGTGAACTCTACCAAGCTGCACCCCCAGCCCTTTTTTTTATTTTTATTTTTTTTATTTTGAGACAGGATCTCACTAAGTTGTTGAGGCTGATCTCGAACTTGTGATCTTTCTGTCTCAGGCTCCCAAATACTGGGATTACAGGCATGTGCCACCTCACCTGGCTCAATGACAATTCTTAACCTATATAAGGTAACTCTAGCCCTCCCTCCCCAAAGAAAGGCCCAGTTAGATCACCCTATAGTGGGGACCATAATGATGAGCCCCCCCTCTCCAATTTGCTAAGCTTCAAATCAGATGTGGGGTTCCCCTTTTTTAAACAGAAACAGAAAAATACATATAGCCAGACATATAGGCGCCACAAAGTTTAAAGAAAGATTAAGATTAAATTCACCTCTATTAGATTTAATGGTAATGTGCATTTATAGTACATTTATTCTTTCTTAACCAGACTCTCTAAAGCACAGCCTATTTCAAAATGGACTGGCATGTTTAGTCTATTACTTAAATCTAAACAAATGCTGGCGAATGCTCAAAAACAATGCTTGCAGAAGTGTTTCCTTTGAGGTAAGATAGCCAGAATTTCACTTTTCCTGATAAAGTTATCAAGCTGCTTAAAAGCTTGTATATTTAACTTTATTTATCAGAACAAAGTTCATCTTCCAACAAGTGAAACTAAAGCCACCGTGTAACTCCCATTCTATTAACTTTCTTCTTCTACAAATGTTGCCACTCTTGTTTTCCAAGGTGTTTTTATTTTTGTTTTGTTTTTGTAGTACCGGGGATTAAACCCAGGGCATTCTACCTCCAAGCCACATCCCCAGTCCTTTTTTTTCTGAAACAGGATCTCAGTCCGTTGCTGAGAATCTCTCTATGTTGCTGGGGCTGTCCTCAAACCTGCGATCTTCCTGTCTCTACCTCCTAGGTACTGGGATTAGAGGCATGTGCCACTAAGCCCTGCTCAAAATCTTTCCTTTATTCTCCTCCCCTGCCAAAAAATCCCTTGGACTGAGTGCAATCTAGATGATCCTCCAGTTCTTATAAGAAAATGGAAAAAATGTCAGGCAGAACACATGTAAATTCACCAATTATTAAAATCTTAGTAAAGCTATATAAGATTTTTGGGTTTTTTTCTTAAAAATAAAAGCTACAGGTATAATTGGGACACATTCCAGCTGGATGCCAAATGATTGAGTGTTGAAATCAACATTCAGCTGTCACTAAGTGTCACTATCATATAATACATTGCTGGGACATAAGAATATAAAAATCAAATTTTAAACATTTTATCACAATTTTGCTTATCAGACACTTTGAAGAAATAATTTCTTAGCACTGAATGCTGCGGAATTGATCCCGTTGTTACTATACGTCATGTTTACAATTTATTTTTCGGCTAACATTGTCAGTCCAGGTAGTGCTGAGAACAATGGTGTCACCAAATTAGAATTTCTTTCCTATCATAGAATAATTGAGATAAAAAGATAATCTACTTTATTTCTGGGTTTGAAGATTTGATTGATAGTGATGATGCAAATTCACTGAAATAATTCCATGAACTGAAGTTTTGTGGACTATTTGATGTTGATGCTTTTTAAGTATTTTCAGATGAGTCTAAGACTGTTTCCCTAACTTATATTATTTTTTAAATATAAGCTGGGCATGGTGGCACATGCCTGTAATCCCAGTACTTGGGAGGCTGAGACAGGAGGATCTCAGGTTCATGGCCAGCCTCAGCAACTTAGGCCCTCTGCAACTTAGTAAGACTGTTTCCAAATAAAAAATAAAATAGGGCTGGGGTATAGCTCAGAGGTAGAATGTCCCTGGGTTCAATCCCCAGAATCACAAAAAAATAAATTTTATGTCATGCAATTTTCCATAGTTTGAATAAAGTTTTCACTCCTGGCTCTAGAATCAATAGCACTAGATCTGGGTGAGAGGGGCCCGACCTCTGAGACTCACCGCTTGGAAGGCCCCACTGTGGCCCTCCTTTATCTATGTCCCTCCCCATGGGCGAAGGGTGCATAGGGCCCCGGGGCTATGCCCAACTGCAGCCGGTGCTTCGGTTCCCTTCTAGGCCATCTGCCGAAGACCCAGATCATACAGTTCCCTGTCCAAATGTCCTGGAGGCCAGCATCGGGGCATCTCCCCCAAGTTGGCATTTCTGAAGGCAAACCGTGCCATTCATAAGCAACAGCCCCAGCCTGAGCTGTGCCGAGGGGTGGCTATTGTCAGGGCCATAGTCGGGGCTTGGATATGGAGGCCGAGATCTGCATCAGGCCTTTCAAATGTCATCCACGCAGCCACGGGTGGGAGAGGAAGGGGGCAAACCTCAGAGCAAGGGCTGGCCCTCTCCACACCAAAACCCAAGGAAACCAACAAGTCGAAATTTGATCTTGCATGCCCAGATCTTCATAAGAATATATTTGTTACAGGAGAGAGGGTTTTTTTGTTTTTTTGTTTTTCGGTACTAGGGATTGAACCCAGGGGCATTCTACCTCCGAGCTACACACCCAGGCCTATTTTTAATTCTTTATTTTGAAACAGGGTCTCACTAAGTTGCGGAGTGCCTCACTAGGTAGCTGAGGCTGGCCTTGAACCCAGAACCTCCGGTCTCAGCCTCCCAAACACTGGGATTACAAGCTCACGCCACCACGCCTGGCTAGGAGAGCGGTTTCTTTCCCCCCTCAATTTGTAAGGATGTTGTGTAGATATGTTATGTGAGTCTCCATTTGTATGCTGCCCTAAGCCCAACTGTAGACCAGTCTGGAATGCTTGTGAGTTTCTGACATTATTGCACTGACTACATACAATGGCAACCTGGAGTGGCCTTTTTTCCTCAGGTTTTGATATATCTGACTCACTCTTGTTATTCAGGTTCCAGCTTAGATGTCACCTCCAGGGAGATGTCTTCTCTGAACATGTGATCCACAATAGCTCTTGTGAATCACCCTCTACCACTTTATCACAGTTTTTTTTTTTTTTTTCATTGCCCTTACTGATATCTGAAATTATTTAGGTAAATTCCATCACATCAGAAACCTTGCCTGCCACGTTGTTCATTTAGAGACTAACGGAGTCTTATTTTACTCCATGGTTTATCCTTATTTTATGGCCCAGTCTCCCAGATCTAGCCAGTATGCTACCTTATATTTTTTTCCACCACCTCCCCCCCTTTATTTTTTAGTGCTTCTTTCTCTTCTCTTATTTCTTTTTCTTTTCTGGCACCACAAGATATTCCAGGTTCATCTGTACTTTCCAGCTCCAGCCCAAGGAGCATCTATTGTTCTCCAGTCCTTTTATTATTCAATAATTACAATGACTACATGCCAGAGTACAGACTAGACTACAGTCAATTTACCAAAGTAATTCTACCATACAAGGCTTGGTTCATGTAAGTGGCTGGCTAATATCCCCAGACATCATCTCTCGTCACCAATTAACTACAGGGGAAAGTAGTAGGATTTTATCTGTAAATATTTTTTTAAATAATGAATACTAAAAAATTTTAAATGTTAGCTGGCTATGATATATGCTTGTAATCCCAGTACTTAGAAGGCTTAGACAGGAGGATCACAGTGAGATCCTATTTCAAAATAAAAAATAAAGCTCGGAGTGTAACTCAGAGGTAGAATGCCTCTGGGTTCAACCTTCAGAACCAGAAAAAAAAAAAAATTAAGTATTAAACAGCAAAAATACTGTGTATTAGTGCTAACACTAAGACTTTAACAGATAATTTTATAAGGTCTGTGCAGAGGCCATTAGGCTTGTATAACTGGTTACATATTGGGTTTATATACTGTGACACACTTGTCCTGTGCAGATAAGAGGGAATATAATGTTCTGGAATGTGTATTATTCCACTATATTCTAGCTTTGTGACCTCTGGAAAGTTATTCAACTGTTCGAAGCCTCAGTTCCTCCCCTGTGAAATGAGAATAATATCGTTTATATCTGAGGGTTATTAAAAAAATAATCCCTATAAAGCAGTTAGCATGGTGCCTGGCATATTGTAAGAGCTCACTAATACCAGATATTTCATTACTGTCCTGTGCACAGTATGACTATATGACTTTTTAGTTATAAAGAAGAGGTTCAGAAAGTTCCATAGGGCACATGAAGCAATTCCCCTTAATTGAGCAAACCAAATATGTTAATAAAACATGATTTCATGCATTTCCTTTCCAAGTATCTGCTTTGTACAGAAACCTTAGAGTTTCTACAAGGTTGCCCAGGGAGTGGGGGAGAGGGGTGCAGAGGGCAAGTACTGCAGTCAGCAAGAGAGTTGTTCAGCTACTTGGTTACCTTTAGATACAGGAGTATTTTTTCCCTATATCATAGATAGATTCATTTGCTTTAGCCTCTTTAAAGAAAATACAAAACTTTATATACCAAAGGTATTGCAATTAGTCATACCATCTGATGGCTTAGCTGATTTGGGGCTAACATTCAGTGAACAGGTGGCTCATTGAAGCAAATCTCTCTAGCTATGTGATTTTAACTACAGCATGGTTCCGCAATGGTGAACCCCAAGAGAATATTATAGTGAGATAATGACATCATTTGAGCTCATAAAGCAACTCAGAACCCTGCTAGTAAACTCGTTTTTAAAAATGTTAATCATTTGTATACTTTAGAATGACAATTTAACTATATGTAGCTAAAGACTTTAAAGTATAGATTTTTTTAACAGTAATTTGCAATTGTAGAATTTCCCCTATAGAAATAAGAATACAAGCCGGGTGTGGTGGCACATACTTGTAATCCTAGTACTTGGGAGGCTGAGACAGGAGGATCACAGGTACAAGGAAAGCCTTATCAATTTAGTGAGGCTGTCAGCAACCTAGTGAGACCCTGTTTCAAAAAAAATAAAATAAAATTGATCTAGAGGTGTAGCTTGGAGGTAAAATGTCTCTGGGTTCAATTTCCAGTACTACAAAAAAAAAAAAAAAAAAGAAAAAGAATTCAAAAATGTATTTACAAGTATAGTCATCACAATATTGCTTATAATATGATATAATGGCAGAACATTAGAAAGAGCTTATGTATCCAATAATAGATGCATTAAACTATGGTAGAGTTATACAAGGGAAAAAGAACATAGTCAATAAAATTGACATGCATCTTCATTTATTGATATGGAAAAATGTAGAGAATACAAGATTCTAAGATTCTAGTTTTTTGTGGTTTTTTTGCAGCACTGGGGATTGAACCCAGAGACATTCTACCTCTGAGCTACACCCCCAGCCCTATTTTTTATTCTTTATTTTAAAACAGGGCCTCACTAGGTATCTGAGGCTGGCTGCGAACCCAGATCCTCCAGTCTCAGCCTCCCAAATGCTGGGATTACAAGCGTGTACCACCACGCCAGCTTCTAGTTCTTTTTTTAAAAAATAATATATATGCGTATATAAATATATATATACACACATACACATTTTGATATAGCTAACCATATATAAGTAATAGGTATAGATATATAAGTATGTAAGAACCTATACCAAAATATTAATAGTGGTTATGTCTAGGAAGAAAGGTAGGGGTAGTTCTGAATTTTCTTTTTTTACTTTTTTCTTGTTTTTTTACAATAAGTATGTATTACTTTAACGATCACAAAAAAAAAAGTTTAAGTACCATTTAATCAACCATAGAAGCATGAAGAATCTTAATAGCCGACTTATTCCATGTCTTATATACCAGTAGTAACTGCTAGACTGTCCTGGCATCAAAAGAGGCAAGTGTATTACTTCTTGTGGTAAATGAAGGCCTATTAATTCTCAGATTAGACAACCTTGAGAACTTTAAGGGTATGGTATAGCTCATAACTATTTAGCATAGCCATGAGGTCCAGAAACTTATGAGACACAAGAAAAAAACATGTTTTCCTGATACACGTTCTTAATAGAGAGAAACGGGGTAAGCGAGAAACACACTTTGAGGGAGGAAAACTTACCGCAGTGGACAATCTGGATGCCAAGGTCATTTCCAAGTTCCCTTTGAGACCAAGAAGTGCAGGAACTAAAATGAAAACTTCTGTTACATTTTTGAACACCTCCCAGTGCTGTAAAAAATAAAGATAAAAACTTCTGACAATCTTTTAAAAACTATGTTAGAACAAAGATCTTTCTAAAACCTCCAACCACCGCCCCCGCCCCCAACTTTGAAACTACATTTTGAAGCACTACACAGGTCGTGTAAACAGTAAACGGTTAGCTTAACCCAGAAATTCTGAGCTTTGGAGCTTTGAGTTACTTTAGAAGATTCAGCTGGGGTTGGAGTGACAGCTACACTGTCACTATGAGGCTACATTCCATTCTACAGGTAGCAGGCTGCACGGCCCTGAAACCTGTAAATGTTTCTATCACTTTATGATATCAAGAGTTAGTTGGTATAGTTAGGGGTTAAAAGAACAGCCTCTGGAACCAGACCAACTGGGATTGAACCTTGATTCCAACACTAATTACAAAAGCTGCATAAGAAAATTACACTATTATTACTGAATTTCACAAGGAAGAAACAGAGAGGGTAAACAATTTCCCCAAGGTCAAAAGATGGGACCTGGCTTCAACCACAGGAGTTCTGAGTCTGCAGGTCACGGTGTGAAGCCCATAGGTGGCAGAGCACAGGATCATAAAAACAGCACAAAACCAGAAGTAGAGTTTGTTCTTCTAGGCATGGATCTGTCTCTTCCTGGCTGCATGACCCTGGATGAGTCATATTATCTTCCTGATCTTAATTTATGAAATGAAGATAATATCGGACCTTGGAGAGATAATGTAATAACGAAAACAGATATGAACATGCTTTCTAAGCTAAAAAAAACCATATAAGTATTTTAATAAGACAAGTGATTTTACAAATGCTATTAAGAGATTATTGTTCCTGTAAGAGACTTTATGAGCTAGGCATATCAACTTCATGCCAAAAAGTATCAGGAAAACACACCTCGTCACTAATACCAAGACAGGTGAGGAAAGTTAAACATAAATCAGGTAAATGAAAGGAAAATTCAATTTGTTCCCAGAGTTTCTCTAGAGACTGTTCAAAATAAATACAGAACTGGGGCCTAAAGAGAATTTCAAAATGTTTATCAGCTCAGTCTTTCATAAACTCCCGTTTCAAAACATTCACAAGGGAAAATCCCTCCAGGTTCAAGTCAACTATGGATGTAGCTCAGTGGTAAAGCACTTACCTAGTGTGTGCCAGGCCCTGAGTTCAATCCCTAGCACCACAAGGGAAAAAAAAAAAAAAAGAAAAAGAAAGCACTGGATTTGTGCTTACAGAAATTCCCAAACTTTCTTAGCCCTGGAACTTGTGATCCTCCCTGCACAGCCTCCAGAGTAGCTGGGATTCCAGGTACGCGCTATGGTGCCTGGATAACACTTGCTTTTTAATCACAGCACTGCTAAAAACCCTGTTTTTCAAAGATATGTCATCAACAGAAGCAGAATATGATCTCAAGTTGAAACACTGAGCCACCTTGACTGAACTAATCGTCTGTAGCGTGTCCAAGAGATGTCACTGTTTCCCTCACAACATCCTACGGCAGCCCTGGGGTATCTTGACAGTTTGGGATCTACAGAAATAGAGCGAAGCAGTGGAGCACAAAAGTGCAGAGGCGGGGCTCTGTAGTCAGGCAACAGAGGTTGAAATTCTGACTCTACTTATTGTATGACTTGGGGAAAATGACGTTCCTTTCTTCATCTAAAATAGGAGCATAATGGTGCTCAAGATCATGCCAGCACATAACAATGAAGTGAGTGCTTATTAGACATTAACACCAAGAAATTATCAACTAATTTTAAATGAAAAATGTCAACCAAGAATATATGATAGTCACCAAAGCTATCCTTCAGAAATGAAAAAGAAATATTTCTAAGACAAATAAAAACTGAGAGCCAGGCGTGGTGGCGCACGCTTGTAATCCCAGCATTCGGGAGGCTGAGACCGGAGGATCTGGGTTCGAGGCCAGCCTCAGCTACCTAGTGAGGCACTCCGCAACTTAGTGAGACTCGGTTTCAAAATAAAAGAATAAAAAATAGGGCTGGGGTATAGCTCGGAGGTAGAATGCCCCTGAGTTCAATCCCTGGTACCGCAAAAAAAAAAAAAAAAAAAAAAAAAAAAACCTGAGAAAATCCATCATCCAGACTGACTTTAGAAGAAATGCTTTAGGGAGTCCTACACTAGAAGAAAAAGGATCATAATTACCACCATAACACCAAAAAGCACAAAACTCACTAGCACATACACAAAAGAGAAAAAAATCAGAGCTTATCAATACTGAAAACCATCAAACCACAAATATAAACAGAGAGGAAAAAATAATAAGGATATACTGAAGAACCCGGGGGGGGGGGAGTTCATAAAGTGACGTATGTCATTTGTTCTCAATAATAACCTTGAACATAAAAGAATTAAATCCCCCACTTAGAAGCTGTAGATTGGATGACTGGATTAAAAGCAAAAAAACAAAAAGCAGGGCCCAAGGATATGTTCCCTGCAAGAAACTCACTTCACTGGTAAAGACACACATAAAATAAAGGTGAAAGAATGGAAAAAGACTTATCACACAAACGGAAACAGCATGAGTAGTTATATAAAACACACTTTAAGTCAAAAGGTGTTAAGAGACAGTCACTAAATAATGATAAAAGGATCAATTCAACTAGAGAAAAATAATCTTAAACATATACATATATACACACATACCCAATGCTGGAACACCCAATATGTGAAGCAAATACTAGTAGATCTAAAGGGACAGAGGATCTCCAATACAATAATAGTTGGAGTGGTCAATACCCAGCTTTCATCAATGGACAGATCATCCAGATGAAAAAATCAATGAAGAAATGGAGTTAAACTATCCTATGGACCTAACAGACATTTAGAGAATATTTTATCCATAAGTAAAGATAAGAACATATGAGAAAAGTGCCTAATTAAAGAAATTTAAGATTTAAAAATAAAATAGCTGAAATACAGAAGAACTAAGTATCTATGAAAAAATAGCTTACCAAAACTAACACAAAGAACAACAGAAAATCTGATTAGCCCTGTGACTTTTAGAGCTGGATGCAGTGGCGTGCACTAGTAGTTCCAGCTACTGGGAAAGAGGAGGCAGGAGGAGAGACTGAGCTCAGGAGTCAGAGGCCATGGTTTCTAGGAGAGGAGGAGGAGGAGGAGGAGGAGGAGTGAATGATGAAACTGACAGTTAAAAAACAGCACATTTTGACAGGCATGGTGGCACACACTTTTAATCCCACTACTTGGGAGGCTGAGACAGGAGGATCTCAGGTGTGCAGCCAGCCTCAGCAACTTAGGCCCTCTGCAACTTAGTGAGATCCTATTTCAAAATAAAACTAAAAATTAAGGCTGGGGCTGTAGCTCGGAGGTAGAATGCCCCTGGTTTAATCCCCAGTACCGAAAGAAAAAGAAAAAGAAAAAAAGTACATTTTGACAAAACTTACTACTTTACAAAGATAATTGTATAATAGGTGATTGTGTAACCATAATACATTAAGAACTCCTACAAATCAATAAGTAACAGAGCCGGGCGAGGTGGTGCACACTTGTAATCCCAGCATTTGGGAGGCTGAGACTGGAGGATCCAGGTTCGCAGCTAGCCTCAGCTACCTAGTGATATACTCCATGACTTAGTGAGACCCCGTTTCAAAATAAATAAAAAATAGGGCTGGGGGTGTAGCTCGGAGGTAGAATGCCCCTGAGTTCAATCCCCAGTACCGCAAAAAAAATAAATAAATAAAAAATAAGTAACATAGAAGCTGGGTTCGCAGCCAGCCTCAGCTACTTAGTGAAGCACTTTACAACTTAGTGAGACCCTATTTCAAAATAAAGAATAAAAACGAGGCTGGGGTGTAGCTCGGAGGTAGAATGCCCCTGGGTTCCATACCCAGTACAACAAAAATAAATAAGTAAAAATGCAGCTGGTAGGCTGAGACAGCAGGATTGTAGTTTCAAGGCCAGCCTCAGCAACTTGGAAGGCCCTCCACAACTTAGTGAGATGCAGTTTCAAAATAAAAAGAAGATAGGGCTGGGGGCATATCTCAAAAGTAGATCCCCTCCCCCCAAAAAACCTCATATCATGTATGTATATCTGTATACACACAACAAACTTTTAATTACTGGAAGAAGAGAAGAGTTTTGGTTTGAAGATAAGGAGTGGAAGAGATGACTCCACCTTTTTTCTTGGGATCATAGATTAAACCCAGAGGCATTCTACCCCAGAGCTACTTTCCCAGCCCTTTTTCATGTTAACCTGTGACCCTCCTGTTTCAGCCTCCCAAGTCCTGAGATTACAGGCAGGTTCATCTTTTAATATTCTTTATTGCTTACATTCATTTTAATAAGTTCATATAAATTTTTATTCAAATATACGTTTTTTTCTTTTAAGTGACTTATTTTAGGGTCTATAGAAAAAGTTACTTTAGGGTAGGAATGACTCTTCTGGTCTAAGGATAAAACTCAGTAGTAGAGTGCTTGTCTAGCATGTGTGAGGCCGGAGGTTTCATCCCTAGCTCCACACACAGAACAAAAAGAATGATTATTCTTTTAGGAATTCTAAAGGGGAGGGTGGACCCCACCTAGAAATAACAGATTCTCTACCAGAGTCAGCATCCATTCATTTTACTAAGGAACACATTAAGTCTAAAGTAGTATTTGAGGGCTTAGGGATGTAGCTCAGTGAAGAGCACTTGCCGAGCATGCACAGTCCCTGGGTGCAAACCCCAGCAACCACAATAAACAAATGAAGAGATGTTTGGAATTTATAACCTACATAAAATATTTTAATCAGAAACAGAATAACAAAAAGGATAGTGATATTAAAAATGAAAACTCACCTGTACTATATCCAAAACCATGCCAGCTGAAACTGTTCCAAAACCAGCTAGCAAAAATGGGACAAGTATTTGCAGTGCCATGATGCCGCTGGACTCCTTGGGTAATTTTTGGTTTATTTCCACGACAGCATCTTCGTCCCCGTCACTTGATCTGTCTTCTTCCTGCAGCATGGCAGTGGTTTCGGAGGCCTCCCTCCCATCACAGTAGTTGTAGTTGGCATAATCGTCGTACTTCTGAGTGCAGCCTGACGGTGCGTGCCCATTACTGCCGAGGAAAGATTGCTCGGAGAACCCATGGTACTCCATGTGTAGTTCAGATCTGCTACTGAAAGTCTGCGCTGTGCTCGATAACCCATCTTGCCAGAGGCCGTTTGCTTTTTTGTGCCTGTCTTCCTGGTTCTTCTGGTAAATTACGGGAACCATACTCAACAGTAAGTTTAAAAACTTATCAGATTGAATTGTATTTAAGTTTAAAGTCCAATCTACAAAACCTCCTCCACTCCTTGGACCACCACTTGTTTGATTAGTAAGAGATCTTCCTTTACTATTAGTCATATTGTCATCACAGAAGTCCCCTGTGTTCCTCAGATCTCAAGCTTCGTGAACCATAGCAGGTACATCGGAACCACGTGAACACTGGCTCAGACCGTTGCTGACTTCATTGTGTAGGAAATGAGACCTCTAATAAAAGATGTTCAGGAGTGCCACAGAGGTTGGAACTGCAAAGAAAAAGTAAAATTTAAAACCCAGATTAATGGATACTTAGGGTTTCAGAGTTAAAAGTATAAAACACATCTTAAGCCAACCATAACACGCTGAAATTATAGTCTGTAGGCTTGAAACAGAACTGTGTGTGCCATACAACTGCTTTGTGGAGAGAAACAAAATACAGCGCTATTTTTGTGCTCAATAGTGGATAAAAGCATTTCTTATTTTTGCATACTTTATGTAATTAATTCTCCTCTGGAGTTCAACAGTAGATAATTTATAAAATAAAATAGTGTCTTCGGTTACTGTAGCAAGGACTCAGATTCAAATTGTATCGACCCTTTACAGAGGTCAGTCAACAAAAGTAGATAACACTATACTTCAAAGATTAAATAAACCATACTACTTTATTTACAATTTAACATTTTGTCATTAAAATATGAAGAGAAAATGATGTTTTCTGTAAAAAACACTTGATAGATAGCCTGAAAAAAATTCACCATAATTGACTTTGGAATATAATCCTGCTACTATTTAGGAAATAACCAAACTGAAAAAAAGATTACAGATATTCACTAAATCCTCCATTTTGCGAGTCGACCACAACAAAGCTTGTAATGCGCATACGTGCTCCTCAAAGTCCGCTCTGGCCCATAATCCCCGAGTAGGCCCCTGACTGGCTGCCTGTGATCAGGTTCTCTTTGAGTAAGAGACACAGACACATGTGTAACTAGTCGGTGGTGGTCACTGAGCTGTAAGGCCGCACGCCACCTGCCCTGGCAGAGAGCCCGGCCACCTGCACGATGGCTGCACAACTGGAGAGGCTCCGAAGCCACCATGATGTGTCTGAAGCTATCATGCGTGTCCCAGCAGTCTTTCAGGAACACCTAATGCCTGTGCTGTACCTCCAAGAGCATCCAAGATCAAGAAACTGGCACTTGATAAAGGATAGACGGCCCCACAGCCTACTGAACTGGCCACCTGCCAGGCTAGGCTTGGAATTGTTGCCAACAGCACTGCTGAGAGTAATGAAAATTAATACATTCCTCAGGATTTGTTTTCAGGGCCTGAGGGTCGCCATCTCCTCTCCTTGGGGTGACAGTGGAGGAAGGGTTGGGGTGATGCAGGCACCAGGACCAGCTCCTCTATTTCTTTCCCCCATCCTGTGATTATGGAATGACCTAGGAGCTCCTGCTGGTGCCCATTCCTAACCTCTGGATTCCAGTACGTAGAAGGATGTGATTAGGCTATATGAAAATCCCACGCCACTTCAGAGAAGGGACTTGAGCATCCACTGATCTTGGCATCTTGGGGATGGGCAGTCCTGGAACCCCACCCCCACCCCCAGGAATACTGATGGGTAACTCTCGGCCATTTGTCACTTGCAGGATGATGAGGATACAGAGAAAGTCCGTGTTTAAAGACAATCTCATGCCGGGCGTGGTGGCGCATGCTTGTAATCCCAGCATTTGGGAGGCTGAGACCGGAGGATCCGGGTTCTCGGCCAGCCTCAGCTACCTAATGAGGCCCTCCGCAACTTAGTGAGACCCGGTTTCAAAACAAATAAAAAATAGGAGCCAGGCGTGGTGGCGCACGCTTGTAATCCCAGCATTTGGGAGGCTGAGACTGGAGGATCCGGGTTTGAGGCCAGCCTCAGCTACCTAGTGAGGCACTCCGCAACTTAGTGAGACTCGGTTTCAAAATAAAGAATAAAAAATAGGGCTGGGGGTGTAGCTCGGAGGTAGAATGCCCCTGAGTTCAATCCCCAGTACCGCAAAAAAAAAAAAAAAAAAAAATAGGGCTGGGGGTATAGCTCAGAGGTAGAATGCCCCCGAGTTCAATCCCCAGCACTAAAAAATAATAAATAAAAATAAAGACAATCTCATGAATGGGACCAATGGGGAGTGAAGTAGAGAGGAAACCAAGTCATCCCAGAGAGAGAGAAAGACCAGAACAGCTGCCCCAGAGCCGTCTATGTAGCGAAAGGCTCAGCTATACATCTAGAATGTCAGAGATTCCCTAGAGCCTTACATGAGATAGACTGAGCATGTTTTTATTTCTTCATCTCATTTGCTTTTTTAAAAATAGTGAACATTAAAGAAGTCTTTAATCATAGGAAATACAAAACAAACCCCAAAGGAACTGAGCTGTAAGACAGGTCTATTCCGCTTGAAGGGCCAGTGATGGGCAACGTCTTCCTCTCAAAGCCAAATCTCCAGCCTGATCAAAGTGGAAACGCAGAGAGCGTAGGCACACAAGAACAAACATGACTGCTTCCCTCTCAGGAGCCAGCCAACCCCAAATTCAGAAAGCTCTAAACATGTGCTTAGGAAACGTCACCAAGTAGCAACACTAAGTAGAAAAACAGAGAAGAGGAAAGGAAAAAATAAAAATAAAAGGGAATTTCCAAGACACTCTGAGTCATCTCAGAATATCTGCAGGATGTGGGTCAGCACAGCCCAGGCCAAGTTGGCCAGCAGGATCCAGACAGACACCTCCTGCTCCTGCTTTTGCACCCAGTATTACTTCAGCATAAGCTACTCGGAAGGTTAAGTGGAGACGCAGATACTAGACCAGGGCCACGGTGCAGAGACCACACATACTTGTGTAAATTTAAAAACAGAGCACATTCTATTAAAAGGAAGCTCCGTGAACAGAGCCTTGAGCCAGACTCCAGCCCCTGCTCCAGCCCCCCAGCCAAGCGCCCTCAAACGGTGCACAATCTGTGTAACCTTACGCACCAGAGTGGGCAGTTGGGTGAGATATTCAACCATGCTTGAAGAACATACAATACATGTGTGGACAGATACTTTTGGTTATTGTTTGATAAGCATCTTTCCCTGACTTTTTAGCAAACAGAATCTCCATTTCCTGGGGGAATCTGTCCTTTCCTATTCTGAGACACTCTGCTCAGTCTATCCATCATGATGGATACCTTCCAGACCCCAGTAACAAGTGGCTGAAGAATGACCTGAGTCCTCCCCTGGGGTTTCATCCACTTGCAGGGTGAAATCGTTCCTGCTAGATTTGGGTGCTGTGGTGATGAGTAAAACAGGTGCAGCTCTCTTCTAATGGGTTCTACATCATAGCCGGAAGAAAAGTGGAGAATCAGGTGAGAAATAAAGGAGATGATTCGTAAGAAAGGCCATGAAGCGCTGGGTGTGGTGGCGCACCCCTGTAATCCTAATACCTGGGAGGCTGAGACAGGAGGATTACAGGTTCAAGACCAGCCTCAGCAATTTAGCGAGACTCTCAGCAAACTAGCAAGACCCTGTTTCAAAATAAAAATTAAAAAGGGAAGCTGGTGGTGTAGCTTGGAAGCATAATGTCCTAGGGATCAATCCCCAGTACCAAAAATAAAAAGGCCATGAAGTGTCAGGTGTGGTAGCATATATATGTCTATAACTCCAGCACTTGGGAGGCTGAGACAGGAGGATTGCAGGTTTGAGACCAGCCTTAGGAACTTAGTGAGACCCTTAGCAACTTAGCAAAACCTTATTTCAAGATAAAAAAATAAAATAAAAAGGGCTGGTGGTTTAGCTCAGAAGTAAAGTGCCCCTGGGTTCAAGAAGGAAGGGAGGAAGGGGGGAGAAGGGAAGGCAGGAAGCAAGGAAGGAAAGTTAATTGAACAAAAAGTCAATGACTGGCTGAGCTATGTCAGCAAGAAGGCGCTCTCACTCCCCCTTGGAATGACCTCACATAGCTCCCCCTACGGCCACCACCATCCCTACCACTCGAAGGGAAGTCCGCCTGCACAAAGGAGGACCCACGGAGAGAATCGGCACACAGTAAGGAGAGGGGCCCACGACAGGAGCACAGCCTCCGTGTCTATGGGTCACTTACAGACCGCTCCACCCTGTTCTTCCCAGTTACATGAGCAATAAGTCTCCACTGTTTAAATCACTGAGAGCCTGCTTCTGTCTCAGCAGCTGGTGTTTGTTTTTATTGTTGTTTGCAGATTGGAAGTACTGCAAATAGGACTCATCCGTCAGGAAGGACAACCTAGGATTACGCTGCAAGAGGCAAGTGCTATGTATGTCGTCGTGCTCCAAGAAAACGGCTTGCTGTTTTGTTCTCCTTCATCTTACCCAGTTAACGAAGGGTCAGTTGTTCAAATGTCGCCTTACTGACGAAGTCTACCACCTCCTTGAAGAATCTTTAAACTTTCTTCAACTAAGAAAATCCCTTGAAATTTCAAATCCTTTTAACTACAACCAAAATATCTTTATAGTCGCCTTAAAACCATTAAATAAAAATTGGTTATTCTAGCCAGGTGTGGTGGCGCATGCTTGTAATTCCAGTACTTGGGAAGCTGAGACCGGAGGATCTGGGTTCGAGGCTAGCCTCAGCTACTTAGTGAGGCCCTCGGCAACTTAGTGAGACCCTGTTTCAAATAAAGAATAAAAAATAGGGCTGGGGGTGTAGCTCAGAGGTAGAATGCCCCTGGGTTCAGTCCTTAGTACTGCAAAAAAAAAAAAAAAAAAAAAAAAATTGGTTATTCTGCATTTGTTACTTGTTCATGAATGAGTAAACACAAGTAAAACTTTAAATAAACAGAATTGGTAACCATTTCTTCTGGCTTTAAAGCTACTTAAAGAATGCCAGAAGAGCCCAGTGTGGTGGCACAAGCCTGTAATCCCAGTACTTGGGAGGATGAGACAGGAGGATCACAGTCTGAAAACAGCCTGAGAAACTTAGTGAGGCCCTCGGCAACCTAGTGAGACCCTGTTTCAAAATTTTAAAGATAGGGCTGTGGAGTGTAGCTCAGAGGTAGAAGGTCCATGGGTTCAATCCCCAGTATCACAATAATTAGTTAACTAATTAATTAAAAAGAATACCAGAAGAGATACTTATGGGTCATTCTTTAGCTACTTAACTGTATTTTTACTAATCTAATACATAGCTCAGAAGAATCAGTGTCTTCAATACTTTAATGATTTACATTTAAATTCTGAACTCTCTTTGTAAACGTTGTAAAGCAACAAATCTTTAGGGAAAAACGAACTCACTGCTTTTTGTACTAGTGGTCAACATTTGCACAAGAGAGAAGTTAAAAAAAAAAAAAAAGTATGTGCAACAGGTAGAGCAAGTAATGAAGTCAGAATTGTGCCCTGGGACTTTACCTACGCTCCCATGCTTATTTAGCATTATGCAGAATAGTCAAGATATGGAAGCAACCTAAGTGTCCACTAATGGGTGAATGGATAAAGCGTGGCATATCTATGTAATGGAATACTATACAGCCTATAAAAAGAAAAATCCTATCATGCATTATGATTTGGATGGAGAGGACATTATGCTAAGTAAAATAAGCCAAGCACAAAAAGAAATACTGTATGACATTACTCCCACGTAGAATCTAAAGAAGTCAATCTCATAGCAATAGAGAGTAAAATCGTAGTTATCAGAGGTTCAGTGGGAAAAGGAAGAGAGATAGTGTCAATCAAAGGGTAGGAAGTTAGCCAGGCGTGGTGGCGCATACTTGTAATCCCAGCATTCGGGAGGCTGAGACCGGAGGATCTGGGTTCGAGGCCAGCCTCAGCTATCTAGTGAGGCACTGTGCAACTTAGTGAGACTCAGTTTCAAAATAAAGAATAAAAAATAGGGCTGGGGGTATAGCAATCCCCAGTACCGCAAAAAAAAAAAAAAAAAAAAAAAAAGGTAGGAAGTTTCAGTTAAACTAGGAGATTTAGTGATATATTACACTGCTTGGTAACAATAAAAATAATGCATATTTCCAGATAGCTAAAATGATAGTTTTTAATGTTCTCAACACCAAAAAATGTTAATTAGCTTGACTGACTCTTTGCAATGTATACTTATGTTAAAACATCACATTTTACCCCATAAATACACACAATTGTTTGTTTCATTGTTGTTGTTTGTTCTGCAGTACTTGCGATTGAATCCAGGGGAGCTCTGCCCTAGGCTACAGCCCTTTTTGTTTTGTACTTTGAAACAGTCTCACCAAGTTGTCCAGGCTGGCCTCAAATGTATATTTCTCCTGCCTCTGTCTCTTAAGTGGCTGATATTATAGGGATGCACCACTGAGCCCAGCCTACAAATATTAATTAAAATAAATATTATCTAAGCCGGGCGTGGTGGCACACACTTGTAATCCCAGTACTTGGGAGGCTGAGACAGTAGGATCCAGGTTCGCAGCCAGCCTCAGCTACTTAGTGAGGCCCTCCACACCTTAGTGAGACCCTGTTTCAAAATAAAGAATAAAAAATAGGACTGGGGGTGTAGCTAGGAGGTAAAATGCGCCCGAGTTCAGTTCCCAGTACTGCAAAAAAAATAATAAAAAAATAATTATCTAAACTGCTAATATCAATAAAAAGAATAGACATGAAGCCAGGTGGTGGTGAAGACCTGTAATCCCGGGTACTTGGGAGGCTGCGGCAGGAGGACCACGAGTTTGGGGTCAGCCTGGGCAACTTAGTGATAACCTGTCTCAAAGTAAAAAATAGCCAGGCATGGTGGCGCATACTTGTAATCCCAGTACTTAGGAGACTGAGACAGGAAGATTGTAGGATCAAAGCCAGCCTTGGCAACTTAGCGAGGTTCTCAGTAACCTAGTGAGATCCTGTTTCCAAATAAGAAATAAAATCAGGAGCCGGGCGTGGTGGCGCACGCTTGTAATCCCAGCATTCGGGAGGCTGAGACCAGAGGATCCGGGTTCACGGCCAGCCTCAGCTACCTAGTGAGGCACTCTGCAACTTAGTGAGACTCGGTTTCAAAAATAAAAGAATAAAAAATGGGGCTGGGGATATAGCTTGGAGGTAGAATGCCCCTGAGTTCAATCCCCAGTACCGCAAAAAAAAAAAAAAAAAAAAAAAAAAGAAATAAAATCAGGCTGGGAGTTTAACGCACCAAAAAAAAAAAAGCACTGAAGAACTGGAGATGCAGCTCAGAGTACCTACCTAGCCTGTTTGAGGTCCTGGGTTTGATCCTTAATATGGCAAACTTGTTTAAAAAGCAGGCATGATTTTAAAACCTTAGATCAGCCGGGCATGGTGGCGCACACTTGTAATCCCAGCATTTGGGAGGCTGAGACTGAAGGATCTGGGTTCGTGGCCAGCCTCAGCGGCTTAGTGAGGCCCTCCACAACTTAGTGAGACCTTGTTTCAAAATAAAGAATAAAAAAAAATAGGGCTGGGGGTGTAGCTCAGAGGTAGAATGCCCCTGAGTTCAATCCCAGTACCTAAAAATAAATAAATAATAAAAAAAAAAACCTTAGATCAAATTGGCTGTTATCCAATGTTTTTAACAGTTTTGTTCCAAAGACTCAAGTCTGGCTATTTTAGTGTTACTCAAAGTATGGTCCAGCAGCCACGGTAGCTGGAGAGAGAAGCTGTTACAAATGCAGGAAGCTCCAGCAGCTCCTGCTCCAACCCCACCTACTCAATCAAAATCAAAACCACTTTTAACAGCACCCCCAACGATGTGTGTACAAGTTAAAATAGGAGAAGCACATCCTAGGACATTCAAAAAAGGAATCTGTTCTATGCCTACAAGACCTATAAAAATTCTATACTGTTGGACTTTCAAGTGTGAACAAGGATGGGAACAGTGGTGATGCACAGAACATCCTCATGCAGGTGTGGACTGCTGCAGGCACGTTGGAAACAATTTGGCATTATCTTCTAAAATTAAAGAGGCACTAGCCCTATAATCTAAGAGACCCACCCTACATGTCTATCCTGAAGAAACTTGCACCTACACCAGAAGACACATGAAAGAATGTTCTTAGCAACATTATTCCTACTAACAACAACAACAAAAAAAATTGGAATTAATCCAGGTGGGGACAAATCGTGGCATAGCTGCACAATAGAATATATGAAGAAGGATACGGAAAACACAGATTTCAAGAGAATGGTTACATGTGGGGAAGTGACAGGAAAGGACAGAGGGGACTGCAAAGGTATTGGATGTCTCTCTCATGTGTTTATTATTGTTCTTTAAGTCGTGCATATATATCACAAGAGTGGCTTAGTATGAATGACGTTGTGATGAGTTTTATTACTACTGTCAATTATTGCTCCTGTCTTCTAAGAGGACATTATCTCTACCTGTTGCCATGGTATCTGCAGGCACTATGGGAGGATTACACTTCCTCATCTCCTTTGGCATCAGGTCTGGCCATGTGACTCACTTTGGCCAATGAAATAAGGGCAGCAGCAACACCTAGAAGCAGAAACAATTCGGGTAAGTCTCCTCGGCCCTGTCTTGAGAATGCGTGTCCTGAGCAGTTGCTGCTGCTGCTGCTTCAGACTGAGTTCCAGGACAAAGTCATGTGGAAAGCTGTAAGGACCACAGCCAATTATGGCACCCACAGGCGACCCATGATATGGAAAATAAGAGGTTTTGCCATGGAAAGCCACTCAGCGTTTGAACTTGATTACCACTCAACAAAAGCTAACCAAACAAGTGTATATATCACACTTGGTTTTTTCCAAGAAAGGAATCTGACTGCCAGATTCCTATCCATTTTAGGAAAGAAACATCCTGGGCACTTAAAAGTTTCAGTCTAGTCGGGCATGGTGGTGCACACTTATAATCCCAATACTTGGGAGGCTGAGACCCAAGGATCCAGGTTCATGGCCAGCCTTAGCTACTTAGTGAAGCTCTCCACAACTTACTGAGACCCTGTTTCAAAATAAAGAATTAAAAATATAGGACTGGAGGTATAGCTCGGAGGTAGAATGCCCCTGGGTTCAATCCCCAGTACTGAAAGAAAAAAAAAAAAAGTTTCAGTCTAAAGTTGAGTTTTAAAACAGTGGTTCCCAAACATTTGAATCTCAAAAACTAGAAAATTTCCTCTCAGATATAATCAAGTTAAAAACAATCTTCCCTAGCCGGGCGTGGTGGCGCACGCCTCCCAGCATTTGGGAGGCTGAGACCGGAAGATCCGGGTTCTCGGCCAGCCTCAGCTACCTAGTGAGGCACTCCGAAACTTAGTGAGACTCGGTTTCAAAATAAAGAATAAAAAATAGGCCTGGGGATATAGCTCGGAAGTAGAATGCCCCTGAGTTCAATCCCCAGTACCGCAAAAAAAAAAAAAAAAAAAAAAAACAATCTTCCCTAGCCACGATAGCTCAGCTTGAGAGACTGTTAGATGGAAAAATAATCTTCCCCCCCAAAACTAAGTATGCATTTTGACAACAAAAATATCGAAAGGACAAATCACAGACTGAAGGGCAGTTCTTTCCATGGGACACATTCAGATTTATAGAAAAATTCACTCCGTGTTCCCTGGGAAAGCCTGGTCATAGTTCACCCCTGGTCTACTCAGTTGTGCCACAGGACCACTGCCTTGAAAAGAAAATAAACTAATACCAGGTACTTTTTATAAATGCAACTTCAGTATAAAAATTTTAGCCTGACTGCTAAAATTGCTTATTTTTTAAAAGTTAAGAAAAAGAAGTATATTGTATGTGTGTGGGCTAAGTCAGAATGTTGGGGAAAAGCCTGCCCGTTGTACCACAGGATCTGTTCTGTCCCACTGCAAAGGTTAAATAACACTTGGAATACCGAGCAAAGCTGTGAGCTGCCAGGCAAAAAGTCACGCCTAATTACCAAGAAAGGTACTAAGTGGCAGTTAACATTCTGTTATCTTCTCAAAGCAATAAAAATTTTTGATGTAATGTATTGCCAGTAATTACCACACTTAGTCAAAACTCTAAAAACTTGTTGAGCAGGTAGGATTTTTACATTTGTGTTAATATACTAGAAATCTCCATTCTATCACATCACACAACAGCCTACAAATTGAGTCAGATTATGGGCACCATATATCCTTACTTTTGTCATTCTGCAAGTGTGCATTTTGCTCCTTTCCTTTTCTCTTAAACTATACATCTTATGTTTCTGTACGCTGTTAAAAGGTACATAGACACAAAACAGGATATATTGTGTGGTCAGGTAATAAGCTTTTAGAAAGGTCACGCCAAGCCAAACCAGACCTCAGCTGATATACAATTTCCTTGTTTTATAAAGAAAAAAAAAAAAAAAAGATGGTATATTCCTTTGAATAATACCCAGTAAATACTTAATTGTGTGATAGGTTCATAAAGATAAGGGCTGTGCCAATTTAACTTACTTTAAAAAAAAACTGTTTTATTGGTGCATCATAATTATATATCTTAATGAAGTTCAATGTGTTAAAAACGTACACGCACACAGCTCTTTGTGCACTTGCCTCCACATGCCAGCCCACTCTGCTCTTCCTCCCCAAAGAAGTCAGTAGATTGGTCGTAAAGCCTTTATATATTGCCATATTGCCATAGTATTATTTCAATTGTTTCCTTCTTCAGTCCTCCCTCTTTCCCTCTCCAATTCCCTCCCCTGACCCCTCCAACTACTCTACAGGTCTCTCTGCCTCATTTAAAGTCCCATATGATTCCTATTTTCTTTCTAGCTTCCTTAAATAAGAGAAAACATACCACCCTTGGCTTTCTGAGACTGACCAATCTCACTTAGCATAATATTCTCCAGTTCCATCCATCTTCCTGGGAATGACATCATTTTGTTCTTCTTTGTGGCTTTAACGCGCTTTCTGCAGCACATACATAGCAGAACTCTATGGTTGCTCAATTTTAGCTATTTTCATTTAAAGATTTAAATCTGGGCCGGGCGTGGTGGTGCACACTTGTAATCCCAGCATTTGGGAGGCTGAGACCAGAGGATCCGGGTTTGAGGCCAGCCTCAGCTACCTAGTGAGGCCCTCCGCAACTTAGTGAGACCCGGTTTCAAAATAAAGAATACAAAATAGCCGGGCGTGGTGGCGCAGGCTTGTAATCCCAGCATTCGGGAGGCTGAGATCGGAGGATCCGGATTCGAAGCCAGCCTCAGCTACCTAGTGAGGCACTCCGCAACTTAGTGAGACTCGGTTTCAAAATAAAGAATAAAAAATAGGGCTGAGGGTATATCTTGGAGGTAGAATGCCCCTGAGTTCAATCCCCAGTACCGCAAAAAAAAAAAAAAAAAAGAATACAAAATAGGGCTGGGGGTATAGTTCGGAGGTAGAATGCCCTTGAGTTCAATCCCCAGTACCGCAAAAAATAAATAATAAATAAATAAATAAAGATTTAAATCTGAATAAATTTAAATCCCCAATTTCCTTCAGTAACAAACTCTGCCCCTTTTTCTTTTTCTTTTTTTTTTTTTGCGGTACTGGGGATTGAACTCAGGGGCATTCTACCTCCGAGCTATACCCCCAGCCCTATTTTGTATTCTTTTTTTTGAAACCGGGTCTCACTAAGTTGCGGAGTGCCTCACTAGGTAGCTGAGGCTGGCCGCGAACCCGGATCCTCTGGTCTCAGCCTCCCGAATGCTGGGATTACAAGCGTGCGCCACCACGCCCGGCTGCCCCTTTTTATTTTTCTTCCAAAAAATAAACCCTGAGCTTTGCACATGCTGGGCAAGGGCTCTACCACTAAGCTACACCCCCAGCCTTTTATTTTATTTTGAGATCCCTACATTGCCCAGGCTGATCTCAAAGTTGCAATCCTCCTGGCTCAGCCCCCCAAGTAGCTAGGATTACAAGCCTGTGTCACCATGTGGGCCCACCTAACTTCTATTTAAAAAAAAAAAAAAAAAAATTTAAACCAGATCTCAGTTTATCATCTGAACTCCTCAGTGTCTCCATTTCTAATAGAAAGCTTCTCTTGCTTGAAGAATCGGCCACTGGATCCTGTCTCAGCACATAACCCAAACAGCTCTTCTGTGTGGTTTTCTCCCAGAAGACGTCAGAACCCTACGGGACCATAAATCTTGACAATGGAATCATTTTAAAGAACTCTCTTTTCCACTTGAACTAACTCTACAGCTGTTATGAAAACCATTTTTCATTCTTAGTCCTGTGATTTCACGATTCTTATCTACTGGGCTTTTAAGAAAAATCTTGACTTTGTTGGCTTAAACGGGAAACTTTCTACCTAAACTGAATTTAAAACAAAAACCAGAGGTTTTAACACATGGTGATGTCAAACACCTGACAAGTTCAGAAAAGTGAGAGGAGGGTGATTAGCCACCGTGTAACCGGGAACTGCTGTCACATTGGTGGTCTTATTTCTCTGCACAAACATAGAAGCTTGAGAAGTCACGGGCATGATTCGGCTACTGATATCCAAAAGCTCACCGAACTTCATAAAATAATCATTCATGTCTAAGGTTGCACACTGATGGAAAAGAGAAATATCATAAAACTTCATCAACCTTAAAGTTTCTGTATGCTTAAAAGACAGCTAAATATTTGGAAAGGATTTGTTTAAGCCTGCAGAAATAATAGTGGGGATAATAAATCTTTTGTATAATAAAACCTCAATATATAGCCGGGCGTTGTGGCGCACGCTTGTAATCCCAGCATTTGGGAGGCTGAGACCAGAGGATCCGGGTTCGAGGCCAGCCTCAGCTACCTAGTGAGGCACTCCGCAACTTAGTGAGACTCGGTTTCAAAATAAAGAATAAAAAATAGGGCTGGGGGTGTAGCTCGGAGGTAGAATGCCCCTGAGTTCAATCTCCAGTACCGCAAAAAAAAAAAAAAAAAAAAAAAAAAAAAAAAAAAAAAAAAAAAAAAAAAAAA